>JAJOOS010007761.1:0-15974 GCA_029582725.1 Solanum chiquidenum
GAAACAGACCTAGAGTGCCCTGGAGATGTTTGATGTTTGCCAACTCTGCAAGACCAAAGGCCATTGTTACTATGTGGCTCCAATTACAAAACAAACTATCAACTAGTGATAGGTTGGCTTCATGGGGATGGATATAAATCAACAATGCAAGTTGTGTCAAAATGGACTTGAAACTAGAGATCACATGTTTGTCTGCTGTGAGTTTACAAGAGCTATTTGGAGGAAGTTGATGGCATGGATCAAATGGACAGACTATGCTTTAGATGCTTGGGATACACACTTGAAATGGATCATAGAGAAAGCCAGAGGCAACAATCTAACTGCCCAACTTTTCAGACTAATGTATGCAGAATGTAGTCATGCAGTGTGGATAGAAAGGAACCACAGAATTTTTGAAGACAAATGTAGAAATCTTGAACACGTTGCAAAAGAGGTAGCTTATATGTGTTGTATGAGGGCTCCTAAGGCCATTAGTTCTAGGTTGCAACAACTTAGCTTTATGTGAATTTGTATCTCCTTTGAGTTTTGTTTTTTCTGATTAACAAACTGTGATGTAGTTTGTTATGGTCTGTAAATACCAGTTGGTGATTAATAAATATACAGTTAATTACCAAAAAAAAATAAAAAATATACTCCAAGTGTTTTGTGGGGTCAAACATAAAACAAGAATGTCACTAAATCTAATTTTATCTTTATCAATATATTTTTGAAGTATTTGAAAATAAATTTTGCATATATTTTTTCTCCATACTATTAAATTGTCATTGAAATCATGAAACCTCTTTTGGAAATATTATTCTACAAAAGGATTATAATGCTTCAATTCTCTTTGAAAATCTTTACACAATATCAAAATTCATTCCATAGAGGCACTATACGTAGGCACAAAATAATTGACTTTAAGTTACTACGCCTTTTTGTTTTATTGCTATCACAATTAGATATACCACTTAGTATTTAGAATACTAACAATGAAGACAAAAAATTTGTACAATTTGTTTCTATTTAACAATTATATTTTATATTCTTCAAATAGTCAATCGAATGAACTTTGAATGTGGATGAAGTTTTTATGACTTCAAATCAGTTTCAAATTCAAGCGGAGTAGAAAACCAAAAGTACAACACTGACTTATTAGGTGAAGTTTTCATATTCTTCGAACTAATTGCACATTCTAATTTATATAGAGTAGAAAACTACAAAAGTTTTTAGTCTCCGAAAATTAGACACAATCAAATTTTATAAGGAATATAAAACTACAAAAGTTTTTCTTTTTTATTCTCCAAATAGAATAAAACATATTGTTAGATTATCACGTAGATATGCTTTTCTTTTCAAATATCCTTCCAACTAAAACATTTTGACATAGTATCTTATCTAACCAAAATATGCATATCTCATTCTATAAACTAAAGAATTTTAAGGACAACACTATTTGCTAAGAAAAATTCTTTCAAAAAACATATGGTTTGCAGATCTTTTCCAAAGACATACGATATTTATCATGTAAACTATTTTCCTCCTTATATAAATAATAAAAAGGTTACCTGGTGTTATCTTTAACCAGAATACCACCAATTCTTCTGGTACATTATCACTTCAACCTTGCTAAACAGGGCACCAAATTCTAGAAAAGTAGTGCAGTAATCTTGTACTTTCATGATCAGTTTCCCTCAATTAGTAGAATACAAAATATACCAGCAGTATATTAATTTCCTTAATATACTTAGTGTAAAAACTTTGAAGAACTTGGTAAGAAACAACAAAGTTTAAAGAGTATATTCCAAACTAGAAAATTAAATTAGTAGAGAAAATAGAATCAGAAACAGATTAGAAATAATATATGAAATATTTTTATCAAAGAAGAAATCGAGCCCACTGAATGCAAATTATGTCCTTAAGGAAATTATTCCCGTCAAGTAACCGAGGTTAACTGAAAATATCCTCTCATGATAGAACGATCTTACTTACCAGTGCTTCGCTACCTATACCTATAGTGTCAGCGAACCACTCAACAGTAGTAGAGTACACTTAGAATGCTAAATTTTGTAGTAGAAGAAGTCCAGAAAATTGGTTGTTATAAAATGAGAGGAAATTTCTCTATTTATAGACAACAAAGGGTAGTATGAATAAATGTTTATTGTGCCTTATCGGAAAGGTCACAACCCTTTTGAAAAGTCACAACCTTTCATAAAAGTCACAACTCTTCATAAAAGTCACAACGTTTAATTGAAGTCACAATTCTTCATAAAAGTCGCAACTTTTAATTGAAGTCACAATTCTTCATAAAAATCGCAACTCTTCATTTTCCATTAAAACCTATTAAAACCCAACGAACATACTGTTAAGGGGTAGGGGGACTTTGTAGAGACAAAGCACACTACACACTACTTTATATGTTTTTCTATAATTGAGTCATTTTTATTATTTGTATTTTCTTAATTACACATTGAATGTAGTTAATTAATTGAAGGTCTCTTGATTAACGATGCCATTATATTTTGTTGTTCTTGAGGAGATTGTGAGATTGAATTTTAGTTGAGGAACATCACTTCAAAGAATTAAGATATTAATGATTGAAATTTTATAGTGAAGGTTGAAATAACAAAACTTTGGCGCAATCTAAGTGAATAGATTAATTGGTTATGTAATAAGGTTCATTCAAGAGAAAACATTAAACAATTACTATATTTGACGTAAGAAATGATCCATTTTTTAAAAGATTATTGATTTACCATTTTTGTTCCTACTCATCAAATTAAATTAAATAATATTCAAAATTTACCCTCCGGGGTCCTGGCTGCTACTCATCAAATTAAATATTTGGGAAATATCACTAAAATTAAAATTCAAAATGTACCTTCTTGACTCCTACTCGTCAAATTAAATAAAATAAAATCCCAAATTTACTCTCCTATAGTCCTACTCATCAAATTAAATGCTTAAGAAAATAAAAGAACTAAAAGTCAAAATTTACCTTCTTGGCTCCTACTCATCAAAGTAAATGAAATAATATTTCAATTTTACTTTCTTAGCTCCTACTCATGAAATTAAATTCTTAAGAAAATATCACAAGAACTAAAATTTAATTGTTTTCCTTTTGACTCCTACTCATCAAATAAAATCAAATAAAGCTTAAAATTTATCCTCGTGACTCCTACGCATCAAGTTCTGGGGAAGATCTTGTACACACCCTTCTTCAAAGGTTCTGCAACTACTACATGTGAAAAGTTGTTGGTTACAGTATATTTGTTCAGCTTACTATTTTGAAATGTAAATCGTCCACAACCAAATGGCATTATTTTATCATGCCACCGTATTGTACTTTTAGGGAGTGGACACGCATAAAACAATGCCACGTGCAAGAAAAACACAGGGAGAAGATATATCTTCTCTATCTGCCCATAGTACCGAGGCAAGGCATCTTCATCGATGTATATCGCCCAACATTAACCAATTTGAAACTTCTCCGGTGATCTCTCATCAGCAAATTTGTGAAACTTGGGTTCAGAACCTGATTAGGTACTGCTGCAACCCAATTTTCAGCACAGAGTCCATGAAATTAGTTGTCGCTCTTTGGTCTATGGATAAAACAGAAACGCCTAATGGTAAGTAGGTAAGGAGGCAGGGTCTAGTTCAAAGGATCCTTCAGGAACATCATCCTTCTCCATCATCTCTTCAGCAATTCCTCTAGCCTTGGTGGCCTCTTCTTTGTTCCAGTCCATCACTATTCTAGAATGAAAAAAGATCAATCATTCATCATAAAGATAAAAAATTTATACAAAAATCAAACCTCAAACCATAACATTAAAGAACCCCACAAAAAAAGAAGATAAATGATCACTCTTTGATTGATGAAAACAAAAAAGAACTTGACTTTGATTTCTACACAAAAAAAAATACTAAGAGTTGACGAACAAACTTAAAGTGAAGCTGATAACTTAGGTTGTTTGAGAATGCAAATGAAAGAGGATTGGAAGCAAAGGGAGAGTGAAGAAATTTATATATGTAGGATAATTGTCAAGATTATAGTAATACATTATGTCTTGATGAGAAGGATCCAGGAGGATTAGTATTTTCTCTTAATTGTTTACAACATTTTATTTGATTTAATTTGATGAGTAGGAGTCATGATGATAAATTTTAAGCTTTATTTGATTTAATTTGATGAGTAGGAGTCAAAAGAAAAAATCTCAAATTTTAGTTCTTGTGATATTTTCTTAAGCATTTAATTTGATGAGTAGGAGTCAAAAAGGAAAATTTCAAATTTTAGTTCTTGTGATATTTTCTTAAGCATTTAATTTAATGAGTAGGAGCTAAGAAAGTAAAATTGAAACATTATTTCATTTACTTTGTTGAGTAGGAGCCAAGAAGGTAAATTTTGACTTTTAGTTATTTTATTTTATTAAGCATTTAATTTTATGAGTAGGACTATAGGAGAGTAAATTTGGGATTTTAGTTAATTTAATTTGATGAGTAGGAGTCAAGAAGGTAAATTTTGAATTTTAATTTTAGTGATATTTTCCCAAATATTTAATTTGATGAGTAGGAGCAGGACCTCGGAGAGTAAATTTTGAATTTTATTTTATTTAATTTGATGAGTAGGAACAAAAATGGTAAATCAATAATCTTTTCAAAAAAGAATCATTTCTTACGTCAAATATAGTAATTTTTTAATGTTTTCTCTTGAATGAACCTTATTACCTAACCAATTAATTTATTCACTTAGATTGCGTCAAAGTTTTGTTATTTTAACCTTCACTATAAAGTTTCAATCATTAATATGATAGTGCTTTGAAGTGATGTTGCTCAACTAAAATTTAATCTCACAATCTCCTCAAGAACAACAAAATATAATGGCATCGTTAATCAGGAGACTTCAATTAATTAACTATAATTAATCTGTAGTTAAACAAATACAAATAATAAAAATGACTCAATTATAGAAAAACATATAAAGTAATGTCTAGTGTGCTTTGTCTCTACAAAGTCCCCCTACCCCTTAACAATATGCTTGTTGGGTTTTAAAAGGTTTAAATGGAAAGTGAAGAGTTGCAACTTTTATGAAGAATTGTGACTTCAATTAAAAGTTGTGACTTTTACGAAGAGCTGTGACTTTTATGAAAGTTTGTGACCTTTCAGAAGGGTTGTAACTTTTTGAGGGTTTTGACCTTTTCCGATAAGGCACAATAAACAGTTATTCATACTACCATTTGTTGTCTATAAATAGAGATATTTCCTCTCATTTTATAACAACCAATTTTCTAGACTTCTTCTACTACAAAATTTAGCATTCTAAGTGTACTCTACTACCGTTGAGTCGTTCACTAACACTATGGGTATAAGTATCGATGCACCGGTGAGTAAGATCGTTCTATCATGAGAGGATATTTTCAGTTAACCTCGGGTACTTGAGGGGAATAATTTCCTTAAGGACATACTTTGCATTCAGTGGGCTCGATTTCTTCCTTGATAAAAATATTTCATATATTATTTCTAATCTGTTTTTGGATCTATTTTCTCTACTGAAATAATTTTCTTGTTTGGAAAATACTCTTTAAACTTTGTTGTTTCTTACCAAGTTCTTCAAAGTTTTTACACTAAGTATCTTAAGGAAATTAATATACTGCTGGTATATTTTGTATTCTACTAATTGATGGAAACTGATCATGAAAGTACAAGATTATTGCACTACTTTTCTAGAATTTGGTGCCCTGTTTAGCAAGGTCGAAGTGATAATGTACCAGAACAATTGGTGGTATTCTGGTTAAAGATTACACCAGGTAACCTTTTTATTATCTATATAAGGAGGAAAATAGTTTCTAAAAGTTTACATGATAAATATCGTATGTCTTTGGGAAAGATCTGCAAACCATATGTTTTTTGAAAGAATTTTTCTTACCAAATAGTGTTGTCTTTAAAATTATTTAGTTTGCAGAATGAGATATATATGCATATTTTGGTTTGATAAGATACTATGTCAAAATGTTTTAGTTGGAAGGATATTTGAAAGGAAAAGCATATTTATGTGATAATCTAAGAATATGTTTTATTCTTTTTGGAGAATAAAAAAGAAAAACTTTTGTAGTTTTATACTACGTATAAAATTTGATTGTGTCTAATTTTCGGAGACTTAAAACTGTTGTAGTTTTCTATTCTGTATAAATTAGACTGTGCAATTGGTTTGAAGAATATGAAAACTTCACCTAATAAGTCAGTGTTGTACTTTTGGTTTTCTACTCCGTTTGAATTTGAAACTGATTTGAAGTCATAAAAACTTCATCCACATTCAAAGTTCATTCGATTGACTATTTGAAGAATATAAAATTTAATTTTTAAATAGAAACTAATTGTACAAAATTTATGTCTTCACTGTTAGTATTCTAAATACTAAGTGGTATATCTAATTGTGATAGCAAGAAAACAAAAAGGGCCAGTCACTTAAATTCAATGATTTTGTGCCTACGTTAGGTGCCTCTATTGAATGAACTTTGATATTGTGTAAAGATTGTCAAAGAGAATTGAAGCACTATAATCCTTTTGTAGAATAATATTTCCAAAAGAGGTTTCATGCTTTCAAAAGCAATTTGATAGTATGGAGAAAAAATATGTACAAAATTTATTTTCAATTACTTCAAAAATATATTGATAAAGATAAAATTAGATTTAGTGACATTCTTGTATTATGTTTGACCCCACAAAACTCTTAGAGTACATTTGATATTGTGGTCGTTGAGTTTATATATATATACAAAATAGTTGTTTTCTTTTATGAAAGAGTGTCACTTAAAATGTTGGGTTTTTTTTTCATTAAAATATTTATCTATTAAAATACAAGTATGTGTATACACATGAATATTTGTGGAAAGTCATTTGTCATGTTTGTGTTGTAAAAGAAATATTTGGGTCATATTGCACTTATTGGACCCACAAAACTGTGTTTATGGGTAATTCTATAACAACAAAATTGAAATTTATGGAAAGGTCCTAAAAAGGAAAGGAAATTTGACAATGTGTTGAATCTAAACAATGTTTGTATCAGACAAAATTGTACTAAGTAGAATAAAATATTTGTGAGAAAAAATTACCTCACAGAGGGCTTTTCAAACTCAACATTTTTATTTGTTCTTACTTGCTTGAGTCAAACTGTTTGTGACATGAACGCTTAGGACATGTCAATTACAAAACATTGTAAGGAAAACTGATCAACTTAGAAGTTTTGTCTAACTCTGAGTGCAATAAATAAAAATGTCAAATTTGTGTTGAATCTAAGTATGTTAAGCATTGTTATAAATTTGTTGAAAGGAATTCTAATTTCTTAGAGTTGATTTATACGGACATTTGTGATATGAAATCAACACCATCTCGTGGTGGTTAAAAAGTATCTCATAAATTTTATTGACAATTGCATTAGATACAAATATGTCTATTTATTGAATGGTAAGGATGAAGCAATAGAAATGTCTAGGCAATACAAAAATTGAAGCTGAAATTCAGTTGGAAAAAAAGATAAGAAGTTATAGGGATGGAGAGTATAAATCTCCTTCTGTCGAAATATGTTTGGGAAGTGGAATTATCCATCAAACAACTGTCATACTCACCTTAATCTAATAGAATTGCAGGATAAAAAAAATGAACTTTGAAGGAAATGATGGATGCATTACTTATAAGTTCAGTTTTACCACGAAACTTGGGTGGAGAAGCTAACTTACAGCAAAATGGAACAACAAAAAGTTTTGTCTATACAAAAAGAAAGCAATAAAAAGTTTTTTTTGTTCAGGACACAATCTATCCCAAATGATAAATGAAAAAGAAGGAAGTCCAACTTGAAATATTTCAAAGTATTGGAGTGTCTAGCCAAATTCCAAGTTCCTATGCCAAAAGGATCAAAATCGGAACTAAGAATGTGAACTGTAAAATTGGACTTGAGTAGTCTAGTGAAGGGTCTAAAAAGACCTTGGAAAGAACCAAAGGATTTTGTACTTGATAAATAAATTTAAAGGCATAGTAAATGTCAAAGGACATCTACTTCCTTCAAATTTGATTTTGTAACATTTCTTCTTGAAAATAAGTCTCATATATTTAATGAAGTTATTTCTTCTGCGATCTACATCTTTGGGAAAGAGGCTGTCAATAGTGAAATTGTTTCAATCTTGAGTAATCACACTTGGAGGCTGATTGATTTCCCTTGCTGCAGTATATGACCTTCAAATTCATTAAATGGATATGAAAACAACTTCTTAAATGGATAATTGGAGAAAGAAATTTATATGGAACAACCCGAGGGTTTTATGGTTCCTGGGTGCAAACTTGTGAAATCACTTTATGGACTAAAACAAGCACCCAAACAATGATACGTTAAATTTGACCAAACCATCCTGGAAAATGGATTTAAGAGTGATGGAAGTGATAAACGTGTTTATGTTAAAGATACTTCAAATAACAAGGTCACTGTTTGTTTGTATGTTGATGGCATGTTGATCATCAGAAGAGTTTATCTGAGTTTATCGCTCTAGATGAAGCTGGTGAATAAGTTGAATGACTCCGAAATTTCTTAAAAGATACTTTTTAGGCCCAAATATTTGGCATCAGTATGCACACACTTTGATAGTCAACACGCAATACGTAGGCCATAGAGAATGATGTATAATGGAGACCCTAATGTCAAAGCCCGAATCAACTCACAATGGTATACCTGTTGTAATCTTCAAATCGAGTGACTACTGTGGGGTGATGGCGAAGGAGTCTCGATACACGATTATTGGCATGTTTGTTTGAACAAGGCCTAACATAGAATGGATTCGCTCAATCTTCGCTGAAAAGATATCTCTCAAAGGAGACGTCAAAATAGGTGCGTATGATTTTCATACGGTCTTTATTGATGTCACAAATGATGATGATTGTAAAACGATATGGTTCAAAAGGTCAATTGAAATAGATGGTACGGTTATGTGGCTTCAAAAATTGACCCCTGATTATAGACTAGAGGAAGATTCTCCTATTGTTCCGGTATGGGTCTAATTACCAGGTTTACCATACCACTGTCATACATGGTATTATGTGAGACAAATTGTATCACCTGTAGGGAACCCTTTATATCTCGATACTGCTACTGATTTTCAATAGACCTGGAATGGCAAAAGTGAGGATTGAAGTTGACCTCACTAAGCCAAAACTTAGATCTGTTTAGGTTAGGCAAGAGAATATTGATAACCCGCTAAAAGGTTTCTGTCAAAAGTTGGAATATGAGGGCATCCCCAAGTATTGTAAACTTTTGGGGAATTCAATCCTTCAATGTAAAGCACTGGAGAGGGAAAAAGAGTTGAAGAACAAGGAAAATCCTATTAAGAAGAATGCTACTATTTCTACAGATAATGGGACCAAAATGGCAAAAGGGATTAATGTTGCTGATTTTAATGATACTTTAGCCAATAATATTGACAACACTATTGCTTCTACTTCAAAAGTTTTAGTACAAAAAGTTGACAAAATTTCTACTGCCAAATTGATAAGTTCAGAAGAAAAATCTTTGCAACAATATTTTGCAAATCCTACAAAAGTTCAGATTCAAGACATTCAAATAAATTTCTACACAAGACAATGTCATGGAAGGTGTTTTTGAAGCACAAAATTGAAAGAAGAAGAAGAAAAATGAAGAAATTTTGCAAGTTCAAAAATAATGAAAAGAATACAAAATAAACTACCAATGCAAAAATTGAGGAGTATTTTTTCAATTGCAGTAACTAAAGCAAAGGAGGAGTGGTTAGTTTAAGATGAATTTGAATTTTGAATTTTTCTTAGGTTGTTTGAATTGTTGAGATATTTTAGGTTGTTTTAAATTTCAAATTATGCAGATTATGTTTTTTGTTGGCTATATAAAGCCCCTCAATGCTTAAGAAAATTATTGAAATAAATTGAAAGTTATTTCAATCTATTGAGAATCATTTCAATCGTTTTGTGCTGCCCCTTTTCTTTTTAAAAAAAAAAACACCAACATGTCCATCTTTTGATCTTCCTACTGATTCTGAAGTTCACATCCTTATAAGTAATGAATCAACTCTTGTCATTGTTAATCTCTTGACGTGATGCCTCCTGATACATCCTAAATTGCATCATGATCAATTTAGTAGAGTGTTTGTTGATACATTTTCAGCTATTGAGCGTGTAGTAGTCCATCCCCAATTAGCATCCATTCTACTGAATTTCTTGGATATAGTTACCTCTACATTAAACAAGATTTGATTAGTAATTCTGAAAAGAGATGTATTTCTGTTATCATACCTTTTTGCATTTCTTGCTTTCCAAATTTCCCAGAGGGTGAAACAAGGAATGAGATGGAGCAACAACTTGTGTACTTTATTTTTTTTGTAGTAGACTGTGACAATAGTCCAAAGTGCCCTGGACAATGTTGGAATTATGAACTATTCCAAGAGGGCTTGCCATCTGATTCCAAACTTTCCTTGCTAAATCACTAGTGGTGAACACTTGGTCTAGTGTCTCCAGTTGAGAGATAGTGCAACAAGTACATATAGTATCCACATGAGTACCAAATATCATAATGATATTATCGATAGGAAGTTTCCTTTTAATGACTCTAGACATGAAGAAAGAGATCTAAAAAGGAATTCCTTTTCCCCAAATTTGATTAAAAATGGGATGTTTCTATTGTCTATGTCGATGAAAATCCCAAGCAGAAGAGCAAGAATAATTTCCATCAATAGTAGGAGTCCAAATGCAATGATCTTTCTCCTCCATATTTCCAATGTCCACTTGAATCACCTGTCGAACTAGTTGATCAGAAAGTACGAGTCTGAGAGAGTCTTGACCCCAGAAAAAATTGGAGAAATAATCTTCAATTTGATAAAGGATAGTCTTGGGGAGTTTCATTTGAATTTTGAATTTTAGTTAGGTTATTTGAATTGTTGATATATTTTAGGTTGTTTTAAATTTAAACTTATGCAGATTATGTTTTTTGATTGTTATATAAAACCCCTCAATGCTTAAGAAAATTATTGAAACAAATTGAAAGCTATTGAAAGTCATTTCAATCTATTGAGAGAAATCAATCTTTTGTGCAGGCCCATTTTTTTTAAAAGACCAACAGTGGTATCAAGAGAAATCTTCCAACGAACTACCATAATACTTTTAACCCGCAAGGGATTTTTTCCAATCTTTTTAATGCGTCAAGGCTATCCATTTTAACCCGTCAGGGCTACTATGTTCAACCCGTGCTTTTTTTCAACGCATAGGCTTTTCTAATCCAATTTTTAACCATAAATAATGGCAAACAACAATCTCTTTTAATGCCCCAAAAACTTTTACAGGCGAAAACTATCAAATTTGGTATGTGAGAATAAAATCATATTGTGAAACCTGTGTGATATGTGATGTTGTGAAGGAAGAAAAATCTTTACAACAATATTTTGCAAATCCTACAAAAGTTCAGATTAAAGAGTTTCAAATAAATTTCTACACAAGACAATGTAATGGAAGGTGTTTTTGAAGCACAAAATCAAAAGAGGAAGAAGAAAAATGAAGAAATTTTGCAAGTTCAAAAATAATGAAAAGAATACTGAATCAACTAAAAGCAAAAATTGAGGAGTATTTTTTCAACTGCAGTAACAAAAGCAAAGGAGGAGTGTTTAGTTTAAGACGAATTTGAATTTTGAATTTTACTTAGGTTGTTTGAATTGTTGAGATATTTTAGGTTGTTTTAAATTTCAAATTATGCAGATTATGTTTTTTGTTGGTTATATAAAGCTCCTCAATGCTTAAAAAAATTATTGAAATAAATTGAAAGTCAGTTCAATCCATTGAGAGTCATTTCCATTTTTTTGTGCTGCCCATTTTATTTTTTTTTAAAAAAACACCAACATGTCCATCTTTTGATCTTCCTATTGATTCTGAAGTTCACATCCTTATAAGTAATGAATCAACTCTTGTCATTGTTAAAATCTAGACTTGATGCCTCCTTATACATCCTGAATTGCATCATGATCAATTTAATAGAGTGTTTGTCGATAGAAGAAAAAGGACTATATCATCAACAAAGCATAGGTCATTCACTTGAGGTCCATTTTTTCTCATGGTAAAACGTTTGAAATCTACTCTGTTATTCAGATGATTGAGAGCTTTGGAGAGGTCCTCAACACCAATAATAAATAAAGCAGGAGACAAAGGATCGCCCTGCTTGAGACCTCTAGAAGAACTAAAGAAACCATGTCTTGACCCATTAACAATTACAGAATACCAACTGTTTGAAATGATTCTATATATGAGTTCTATAAAGCGTTCTCTGAAGCCAAGCTTTCTGAGGACAGACATAAGTAAAACCCAAGAAAATTTATTGTAAGCCTTTGACATATCTAATATCATAACCAAGTTCCCGCCAACATTACACCTTCTTATGTCATGGACAATTTCTTGCTCCAAAAGAATGTTTTCCGTAATTAGCCTTCCTTTGATAAAACGTGATTGGTTTTTAGAGATAAGTTTAGAAAGGACATGGCCAAGATTAAAGGCAATAATTTTCGAAAGGAATTTGTTGGTAAAATTACTCAAGCTTATAGGCCTGAGTTGTGGAAAATGATCAGCAGCCTTTACTTTTGGAGCTAAAACCAAGCACGAGTGGGAAAAGAACCTACTTAAATTATCTCTAGTGAAAAAAGCTCTCACATATTTAGTAATGTCTTTCTCAACAGTGTTCCAAGCAAACTGAAAAAACATACCTTATATCCGTCTAGACCTGCAGAACTGTTAGGATCCATGTAGAAAACAGCAGCCTTAATCTCCTCCTCTGTAGGAATAGCTTCCAGAGAGTCATTGTCAATATCAGTAACCAAAGTATCTAAATATCTCAAGAAGGAATCACTGGAAGCTCCAGTATCATTTGAGTGAGTGAAAATATTGCTGAAGTAATCAATTGCTGCTTGGGATATTTGGTCAGTATTGTCTAACCATCTGCCAGTAGAGTCTTTAATCCTAAGGATTTGAGCATGTCTTCTTCTCCCTTTGGAGTTAGTTTCACCTTGGTCTGTCCACTTGACTCTAGCTTTTTACCTCATAATGGAATCTTGAAGCTTCAGCCATTTAATGTAATCAGCCTGAGATTTGTGAAAAAGGATTCTACTGTGATCGGGGTTATTCATTTCATATTGCTTCTCTTATGTTCCTCCTTTTGTTTGACAATATCAAAAACGTCTCCAATGCATTCTTTGGACCATTTGCTAAGAGCTTTAGAAAGGTTTTTGAGTTTATTTTGTAATCTCCACATCGGGTTTCCCGTGATCTCATTGTCCCAAACTTCCTTGACCACATCTACAAAACCTTCTTGTTCTGTCCAAAAATTAAAGAACTTAAAATATTTAATGTGGGTGGCCTCATCTTGTGCACCTTGAAGCAATAAAATATTATGATCAGAACCGGTCTTAGGATGATGATGAATTCTGATAAGGGGAAATTTGGAGGCACAGTCATCATTAATAATAACTCTGTCAAGTCTCTTACTGATTCTCCACCTCATTCTCCTACCATTACAGCAAGTGTAAGCACTTCCAGTGAATTGAGTGTCCATAAGACCACAATCTTCCATACAACTTATGAAGTCCAAGTTCTTGGATAAAGTATGAGGCACTCCACCCTTCTTCTCATCAGCATTCAAAATAGTATTAAAATCTCCGAACACAGCCCAAGGACCATTAACCATACCACAAACTATCCGAAGTTGTCTATTGCATTTCGGTCCCCATTTGTTCATCCTCAAGTATGCTAGTCTTCTCTTCTTCATGCACCTTTCCTTTCTCTATGATGTTCTCGGTCCTTTGTTCGTTTGTCCTTCAGTTTGATATTTTTTGTTATCAATATTGTGCTTCTGGGGTTCTCTTTGTTTGGCTTTGTGCTTTTGGTGTTGGTTTGTCTTATCCCCCCTAGGCTTAGAATTCTCAACCTTCGAACTTTTGGCATTCCAGGTCTATCGAAAATAACTAGCAGTATCGAGATATAAAGGGTTGCCTACAGGGGATCCAATTTGTCTCACATAATACCATGTATGACAGTGGTATGGTAAACCTGGTAATTAGACCCATACCGGAACAATAGGAGAATCTTCCTCTGGTCTATAATCGGGGGTCCATTTTTGAATCCACATAACCGTACCATCTATTTCGATTGACCTTTTGAACCATATCGTTTTACAATTATCATCATTTGTGACATCAATAAAGACCGTACAAAAATCATTTGCACATATTTTGACGTCTCCTTTGAGAGATATCTTTTCAGCGAAGATTGAGTGAATGCCTTCTATGTTAGGCCTTGTTCAAATAAACTTGCCAATAATCGTGTATCAGCACTCCTCAGCCATCACCCCATAGTAGTCACTCGATTTGAAGATTACATCAGGCATACCATTGTGAGTTGATTCGGGCTTTGAAATTTGTGTCTCCATTATACATCATGCTCTATGACCTAGTATTGCGTCTTGACTATCAAAGTGTGTGCATACTGATGCCAAATATTTGGGCCTAAAATGTATCTTTCAAGAAATTTCAGAGCCATTCAACTTATTCACCAGCTTCATCTAGAGCGATAAACTCAGATTCTATTATAGAGCGAGTGATACATGTCTATTTGGAAGATTCCCAAAAGACTGCTCCTCCACTAAGAGTAAATACATATCGATTTTTCTTCATTTTATCGGTGATCCAATTTGCATCACTATATCCTTTCAATACTGTTGGATATTTGTTACAATGCAACGCGTAATTTTGATTATGTTTTCAATAACCTAAAATCTTTGCATTTTCATCCAATGAGTTTGATTAGGATTACTAATGAACCGACTCAATTTACTAATAGCACATGCTATATCTGATCCCGTACACTTCATGATATATATCATACTTCCCACTACTGTAGCCTAATTCAATTTTGAGTCACTTTCACATTCATTCTTTTAAAGTGCAAAGCTCACATTTATTGGAATCTTGGAAGTACTAAACTCCAAATACTTTCACTTGTCAAGTACATTTTCAATGTAATGAGAGTATGACAATGCTAAACATTGTGGAGTTTTAAGAATTATTATACCTAAGATCACATCAACAACTCCAAGATCTTTCAAAATTTCTTTCTAGCATATGTTTAGAAGTATTTATGTCATAAGTGTCTCTTCTGATGATCAACATGCCATCAACATACAAACAAATAGTGACCTTTTGAGTTGGAGTATCTTTAATATAAACACGTTTATCACTTCCATCATTCTTAAATCCATTTGCCAACATGGTTTGGTCAAATTTCACGTATCATTGTTTGGGTGCTTGTTTTAGTCCATAAATGACTTACAAGTTTGCACCCAGGAACCATAAAACCCTCGGGTTGTTCCATGTAAATTTCTTTTTCCAATTCTCCATTTAATAAGCTGTTTTCACATCCATTTAATGAATTTGAAGGAAAAGTATTTTATGGACCAAATCTTCATGTCTCTTCTGGATCTGATGTTTGGGGCTCAACACCATGTCCAAATGCTCAGTCAATACTCATAGAAAATTTTGATGAGTTGATGATGCGAACGGTTCCTTCGCTAACTAATCACTTGCTTCCTATATTTGTTGAGCATGTACGTGGGTTGATTTCTCCAGCCGCATCTCAGCCTGACTCTTCTACCAACCATCCATCAACTATTGCACCTGTAATTCCTGCTCTAGCTGCAGCAAAAACTGATGAGGATCGTGCATCGGTTTCTGAGGAATTGATTCTGGCTCTCTAGCCTTTCTTAATTAGTTTTGTTGCCTAGATTTGGTTGCAAATACTCTCAGCCATATATTTTGCTTAAAATTTATCTTAGGGATGTTTTGAACTGTGTAATATAATTTGCACTTAGCTATGTACTTTGGATCTTGTAGAATATTAATTTCTATGAATTAAGTTAATTTTGTGATTATATAATATGTGTTTTAACGTGTGCATTTAAA
>JAJOOS010007762.1:0-15373 GCA_029582725.1 Solanum chiquidenum
CAACATAAAAATATAAACCTGAAACGTATTGATTGTTATGCCTAGTAAAGTATTATAATAATACCTAAAACAAGTTATATATGCAGTAATTAAATTACGGATCAAAGATTTATGCAAGTCCTATTAGAGATGTTATAAACACATAAATGTATACTTGACTCTAAAAGAAAGTTGATTAACTTTTAGGAATTAATTTCGAATTAAGTAGGTCTCAATTGGTTAGAGACTCATACTGATAACGTGTTTTAAAATGAGAGCAAAATACTATAATACTAAACAAGGAGGTAAGACAAATAGAAATATTAAGTAGAAGTATTCTTTGAACTCTTCAAATATGTGTTTAATACTATAATACTAAACAAGGAGGTAAGACAAATAGAAATATTAAGTAGAAGTATTCTTTGAACTCTTCAAATATGTGTTTCACAAGGGTGAAAAGACTACCCTTTTATAGGATTTAGAAAACACCCTTTTACATCCTTCAACCAAATACGTTAGCACAACTTTAAGTCTTACATTAAATAGGTTCATTACGTTATGTTGTTGATGAAAAGAAACATCCACAATTCAATGGTTTTATAACAATTTCAAGTTTATTGTCTCCTCCCCACCCGCCCAATATACTCAATCTCGAGCACCCCTTGATCATCCCACCTCGATCCCACCACCTTCGAACTCCCACTCCCTACACCATCCTGCCTACATAGCAGTGGCAGAGCTAGGATTTTTAATAATGGGGTTCAAAATCTGAGAAGTAAACACACGAACTAGTGGAAGGGGGTTCAACATCTATTATACATACCTTAAAAATAATTTTAACCATGTATAAATAGTAATATTTTCTGCCACGGGGTTCAGATGAACCCCCTAAGTATATGATGCCTCCGTCCTTGCTACATAGTGGTTTGCTAGATTGCATGTAAATATTTTTAGGATAATATTTTCTTACTTACTTATCAAACACTAGAAAATGAGTGATAAATTTATTTAATTTCCAACAAAACATTCTCTAAAAATATATATAACGATTCTAAGATACCGTAGTGGATCACTTGTGTCATTTAATTGTTACTACATACTAAATGTGTATTTTAAGCCGCTATTAACACTCTTCGTAAATGTCTCTAAAACTTATAACAACATTAGATCTAATGACAATTATAATACTTATTAATATATATATTTATTACCACTAAAAGTTATTTCATTATAACACGAGTACACATTGTTTTATATGAAAATATTAATAATCTGCAGGAATGGCTGCAGTGTTTAATGTTATGGATTCGTCATTATTGACTCAAATTTTTTATGTGTTAAAAATTTGATAATAAATTTGTAATTCAATGACAAGCTGTAATAAAATTTGAAATTAAATTTGAACCATAAAATTCAAATTATAAATTAGCCCCTTATTTGAATATTGGAGTTTGACTCTCTGATATAGTCATAATTTTCATTACTTTGTGTTAAGTTGGACTATACATGTCCCCCATGACTGATATTTTGTATGTTGGCAAGTTTTGATCAATCCAATCGTCAATTAATTAACTCAGAGTGTGTTTGATATGGGGCAAATACTTTTCGGAAATTAAATTTTAATTTTCTCATATTTAATTAATTAAAACAAAGTGTCTGGAGAAGGAAAATGACTTTTTTTTAAAATGAAAATAGAAAGAAAAAAAAAGTTTATAAGTAACATTTTAAGTTTATTGTCTCCCCTCCATCCGTTCAATATCCTTAATCTCCCATCCCTTGATCATCCCACCTCGATCCCACCACCTTCGAACTCTTACTCCAACACCATACGGCCTATATAGTGGTTTACTAGATTGCATGTAAATGCTTTTAGGATAATATTTTTTTATTTATTTATCAAATACTAGAAAACGAGTGAGAGAATTATTTAATTTCCAACAAAACATTTTTCAAAAAAAATATTTCCTTTCCTACCAAACACACCTTTAATAATTACAGTAATAATAACGAAGAGGTTTAGGTCAAAACTGATCATCAAGACATACGGATTTATTTTCCGTTCGTATGTTAGCTCTTTGTATTACTGGATGTAAAATGCACTTCTAAAAAAGTAAGAAATTAATGATAGAGAAAATTTCATGGCTAAATAATTAAGCTTTATATTAATATGATTTAGTTACAGATTAATAATGGATTATAAAAAATTAAATTAGCTAAAAGCTTTTTTAGTAATGAATTAGTTAAAAGTTATTGATAAATTTCATAGCTAATTTTGAATTGAAAATTACCTTAGTGATCTAATCACATTGACAATGTATTTGCCTATTTGGTAGTAGTATTGTGAGTCATTTTCCTCTTTTGCAAAGCAACATGTACGTGTTATTCATCTTTAAATATCCTGTCATAGCAATTGAAAAAATTGTTCATATGTACAAATTAAATGCGCAATACCGAAATTACACAATGAGCAGAGAATTCATTTATTAAAAATAAATGTCTGAACAGCACGCACCTCTTTTAAGAGGAGTATTGAATCAAATATTAGGGGCATGGAAAATTGAATTGAAAAAATGTTAGTGATTTATTATTATTGGATTTATGGGATTTTAATGATTTCATAAAAAAGATTATCGGATTATCGATTCAGTTGTAGTAGTTTTTAATATTGAATTATTGTATAAATCGATAATTCATTAATACTATAGTAATTTACTACTTTACCCCTACATAAATATTAAATATAATCTCAGTACCTTACTTGTTATTGTATTTTCCCTTTAACCTTGAATTCACACTTTACAATGATCTTGAGTTCACAAATTCACATTATACAAAACGTCAAAACTTATTACTTCCTCCGTCCCATTTTATATGAGGTAGTTTGACTCGGCACGAAGTTTAAGAAAGAAAGGAAGACTTTTAAAACTTGTGGTCCAAAATGAATGATAGAAATTTGTGTGGTTGTAAATCATTTCATTAAGGGTAAAAAAGATATTTTATAGTCAAATTATTACTTGAAATAGAAATGTGTCATTCTTTTTGGGACTGACTAAAAAGGAAAGTAAGTCACATAAACTGAGACAGAGGGAGTAATTTCTCTTTGTGTTGCACTTGTATAATTCTTTTCATGTTAGTTATTATTGTATTTATTTTATAAGTGTTTTATAAAGTTACATTATTATGTTGTCGCGTCAAATTATTGGTGAAACCATATATTTGATTTATATTCTTATTGATTAAATTGAAAATCAAACTGTTAAGGATTAAAATCAATAAACTGAATAAGAAATATCTTATTAATTTAACATATTTAAAATTCAAATATCAATAATATCTAGATCGAATCGACCAATACACAGAAAATCAAATATCCGTAAATAAGTTAGGGAAATATATTTTACAAAAGACGACAAATAAGGGTAAAAAGATTTTTATTTTATTTAAATAAAAATGGAAAATAGGAGGTTAGAGTTAAAGACAGAGTCCAAAATAGGGGTTAAACGTGGCATTCAACTAGCATTCCAAGTTTTAGATCATTCGCTACGCTACTCGTCCTTTCTTACTGCCCATTTTTCCCTGCTGTATAGTATTAGGGGTACCCCCACCCTTTTACCCCCCTTACTAACTTCTTCTTCTTCTTCCCATCTCCTATTTAGCAACAAATCTTTCAAGGGTTTTTCAGATAAACAAAAATCTCTTTCCCTCATGAGATGGTGGGACTCAGTGTAGTACTCGAAGGTTATAATAATAAAGATACTAATACAACTACTTCTACTTGGCAAATTCTTAACAAAGCTAGTATGGTATTGATGAAACCCACTTCTCCCTCCTCGATCCCTTCTTCTCCTTTTTCCCCGCGAAAATCTCCGGTAGCTTCTGGATTTCTCGATTCCTGTTTCCTTTGTAAGCAGAAACTCTTACCTGGCAAAGACATCTACATGTACAAGTAAGCCGCTAGCTCATCTCACTGTATTTGCTTAAATTCAAGGAAATACTAATGTGTAATTTCAAATCCTGAATCTATTTGTATTGCGATTTGCGGGGGGGAAATACGTCTGATGATTATGTTTTATTATACAGGGGAGAATGGGCATTTTGTAGCGTAGAGTGCAGATGCAAGCAGATTTTTATGGATGAAGAAGAGAGTATAAAGACGAAATCTCAAGCTTCGAATTCTTCTTCTTCTAATAAATCGTGTACTTCTTCTTCTTCATCATCATCGTCGTCGTCTTCACGGAGTAGGAAAACGGCGGCGAGGAACCGACCCAATGGGTTTGCATACTGAGAAAGGAGTTCAGCTCCACGAAAAATTGGCTGCTTTCCAGTTTTGTCCTCGATACATTTTGTAATGACTATGGTATCCCTTTCAATTTTATTTTTTTTAAAAATTATTAACCGTAGTAGTTTTATTTTATGAAATTAATATTAGTAGTACGAAAATTTGGAAACAAACAAAACTGCTGCTAGTTTTCATTTATCAGCCCCTGGGTTTTGGCTTCCCGTTGCCAATTTAACTAAATTGCAAAATAATGTTATTGAGAATCTTTCCTTTTCTAGAATGTGGTTGTAGACACTGTCGGGATATTCTGGGTAATATAATGAAAAAGTGGCATATTTCCAAATTATAACCCTCAAAGGAGTGATGAGTCACTCTTTTTTTATTTTATTGCATTTAATGTTATTAAATTTTATTTTGTAATATCACTTAAAAAGAATATCTAAATAATGAAATGAAATTTTTCTTCAAATCGTAATCTTTGGTTGTTATTTTCCCCCATTAATAAAGCCAAAAAGGTGACAATTTGAGTAGTTAATTAATTCAGTAATGGAAGTTAAAAGAATATTTTGAGATCCTCGTAGGATATGGTTAATATTTTTATATAGAGTTCATTCATGGGTGCACGTGTGAAGGCACCATGCACTAGATAACAATGAGATGCTCATTCTTTGTTACTTCGCAAGTTTTTATGGAAATTTTAGTAGCAGCTTGTATGTGTGATTTCATATCGTGATTTTAAATTAAGGTACTATTATTTATTGGATCACCATATTTAGTTATCGTGCAACGTGGGCGGGGATCATATAGAGTAGATGTGTCAAAATTGAGCCCAATTGTAGGTAAGCCGTTCAATCCGCACATAATTTTAAGGGTTGAGCTTAAGATAATTTGAATTGAATTCAATCTCAACATATTCAAGTCCTAATTCATTTAAGAGAATTCTCAATTGAGCCCAATTTAATGTTCCATCTCAACCCGTTTTAAGATTCTTTATTTGTATTGATGTAATATATGTTCCTATATTAAATGTATGAATTACTATCTATTTTATATCTTTTAGGATTTATCTATTAATTTGTAATTTTTATTTTTTTTTAATTTTCTTTAGTTGAAATTCAAATTGTGGTTATAAAATTTAAATAACAATATATTAAAATTATTGAATTAAGCGGGTCAAATTAGGCGGGTCAAGACTCAACTCATTTCTAAGCCCATTGAAGCCCAACTCATTAGAGCCCAAAGTAAACTTGGACGGGTCAGAACCCAACCCAATTTATATTTCAACCCATTTTAATATCTCTAATTTCAATCCAACCCGCCCATTTGACACTCCTAATATAAAGCATCCTCAAAGAACTAAATTCGCCATGTATTCACAATAATTTCAAGCATATTTTGTAGAATTTGTGCCAAAAGCATATCGAAATATTTTGTCCTGTATTAACAAATATAGGAATATAATGTATGTTCATAGTTAATTAATTGATAGGAAAGAATTAAAAGAATATTGAGAATATAATTAACTAGTAGAAATGTTTTTTTTCTAATAATTTAAGCTTTTAAATGAGATGGTTCTACAAATAATGGATGTGTTGAAAATATAATTAACTAATAAACGTATTTTTTAATAACTTAAATTTTTAGATGAAATGATTACACACCATATTCAAATTTATTGTATTTTATTTGGAATTAGTTGTGTGATATTTTGTAGATTACATGTCTAGTTGGAATCCAAGATGGATATATATTATAGGTACTTAATTTGGAAAATTGCAATCGATTGGTTTTCTTTGGGCAATGCATGCATGTAGCCCTCATTTATAGTGCTATTTCACTTTTTATTCCTTCCTTCAAAAATAGGTGCATGTGTTGATCATGATTGGTTTTCGAAAGCAAATGGAAAGAGATATATAGGCCCTCCCTTTCATTTTAATAATTGGCCTTATATATTTATTTATTTATTTTAGCAAGTTAGGAAAAAAAAATTCTCATACTATTATCAATATTATAATAGTATTTTACTAATAAATGTATCCTTAATTAAAAACTTTTTTTAAAGGTTATGTCAAATCATTATAATAAGTCAAGTAGAATGAAACTGAATCTCTTTCTTTTTCTTTTGTGGGTGATGAGCTTTGCTTTAATACTCTGTCCCTAATTACTTATTCACTTTTAAATTAATATATCTATTAAAAAAAAAATTATTGATATAATGAGTTTATCATTTTATCCCTATTAATTATAAAGTGGATGAATTTAAAATTTAATATTTTCAAAAAGTTCTACCTTTTTCAAAATAATTAATTGAGGGTATAATAAGAATTTTTTTTGTCCTTTCTTGATTTGTCCAAATGGAAAAATAATTGGGGACAACCATAAAAGAAAAAGTGAACAAGTAAATAGGGACAAACGGAGTAGTAAATATTTATAAATATCTTTTGTTTCCTACTCCTTCTGTCCTTAATTACTTGTCCATTTTTAAATTAACACACCTATTTAAAAAAAAATTGATATAGTGAATTTACTATTTTATCCCAATTAATTATGAAGTGGATGAATTAAAACTTAAAATTTTCAAAAAGTTCTATATTTTTCAAAGTAATAAATTGAGGGTATAATAGATAAAAAATTTTTTTATCTTTTCTTGATTTGTCAAAATACACAAATAATTAGAGATAACTAAAAAAAATAAATAAATAATTAGGGACAAAAAAAATATTAAATTGTCTACATCTAAATGTTGAACCAGATTTTCACGTGGATATTTACATGAACTTTTTACTGCTGAGTGCTGACTTTTAATTTCTTGCCTTAAAAAACTTAAAGAGGAGAAAATATATAGAATAATCTTGGACAACGAAAGATACCAATTTCATGGAAAATGACATTATTTCATCTATAAAATTCAAGAATGAGTGGTTAATGCTCAGACGGACATGGCAAATCTATCCTAATTACTATTCCCTCTGTCATTAATTACTTGCCCATTTTTTCATTTATAGTTATTCTTAATTACTTATTCATTTTGATAAATTAAGAAATGACAATTTTTTTTACTTATTATACCCTCAATTAAATGACTAATTACTTTGAAAAATGCAAAACTTTTCATCCACTTCATAATTAATAGGAATAAAATGATAAACTCACTATGTCATTAATTGATTTCTTAATAGATGTATTAATTCAAAAGTGGACAAGTAGTTAGAGATAGATGGAATAGTAATTAGTAACCACAGTTATTAAATAAGTATGAGCAATAATTAAGTATAATGTTCCCTCTATCATTTTTATTTGGCCAAACAATCAACTAAACTTGAAACTCAATCAAAACAAGATTTTTGAACTTCTCCTATTACGTATATAGTTCAGTCGCCCTTAAATAAAGGACATGTTAAATTCATGTCACATAAATTAATAACATGTTATAATTATATATTTTTAAAAATTATTAAGTAGGTAAAATAATAATTTTTTAACTCCACGGCAGCACAAAACCTAAGTTGACGCCTCCCTCCTCTTCTCCTCTCTCCATTCTCACCGCGAAACAGTCAGAAGCCACCAGAGAAAGTCGTCAACACCACTCATCTTGCCAGCGTGACCCCTTGCGAACTATCAGTGACCATCCCTCCTCTCCATCTTCTCCGGCGTACCAGCATGCCATCAACAAATCCCCTCGCCGCCTTCGTTCTGACAAAAAAAGGACCAGCGCCGCTTCTCTCTCACTCCACTACGAATAAGTGGACTTCGATCGGCAAGCACTGCCATGAAACTAGCATTGCTATCTCCCTTCATTGATAATAGTCATGAAGTCAAGGAGGTGCTGATGACAAGGTCTACTGAAGAAGATGACAATTGGTTGTGGAGAAGAAAGAAAAAGGGATTGGGCAGAGATGGGGATGCCTGAAAAAGTAGATGGAGTGGGCGAAGAAGAAATGTTTTTTTTTTTTAAAAAAAAATAAAGTAAAAATAATTATTACTTTATTCGTTTATAATTTTAATATTTTTTAAATTTAAATATGGTATTAATTTACCTTAATAAGTGTGTAGTTACACACTCTCGCCACCTTAGTGATCTTAATGTCACATAAACCTGATCAATGGTCCGAGGGTAGTTAGATATTGTGTTTTATTGAGTTTAAGGTTCAATTGATAAATGGCTAAGTAAAAAAATTCATAGTACAAACTTGTACAAGTACATATGTCATTTTAAACTATTTCATGACTTTTTTATTTTATTCAGAATTGACTTGACATGTCTTTTAAAAATAATAGACAAAATGTAAATTTCATATTTTATAAATATAAGGCTAAATGGTTTAGTGAACCCTTGTACTTGTACTCGTTTGTATTGTAAACCCTTCTACTTACCCCTTTGTCATCTGAACCCCCGAACTCATTTAAACTCAACATCTTGAACTCTTTCAACTCATCGTGACTCTCAATCGCGCTGATGTCACATTCCATGTCAGATAAATTTTGCCACATCATTCTTTATTTTTATAATAATTTTTTTTTGGACAAAAAATCATAAAGTTTTGATGTAAATTTTACAAATAAATAAATAAATTATTCTTTTAAATTAAAATTTTGGGTCTCCCTACATTATCTGTCATTTTTACCATGAAATGGCCCAATCGCCGGAGAAAGTTGCCGCTGCCTCCACTCCTCTTGCCGGCGAGACCACAAATACTCTTTCCCTCATCTGTCTCCGTCTTCGTCGCACACTTTCACCATTTTTCTTGCCTCCTCCTTCTCCAACCTCCACAAATCCAAAAATCATAAGCCGCCGCACCAACTTCTTGCCCCTCACCAGCCTCGTTCCCCTCTCCACTGTCTTCTTTTTTCCGTACCATCGACGACTCCTGCGAACCACCATGGACCCCTATGCTCTCTATCCTCTCCGGGGTATCAAAAGGCCAGAAAATTCTTCGTTGCCTCCGGTGTACCAGCATACTCCTCGCCGCCTCTGGTGTACTAGACCACCTAAAGAAGATGAAAGAAAGAAAGAAAAAGGGTTAGAAAAAAATGGAGATGGCTGAAAAAGTGGGTCGTTGGGTGAAGAAGAAGGGTTTCTTTTTTCTTTTTTATGTTTATTATTTTACTCTTTTAATTTAAATATTTTTAAAAATTTAAATATGATTTTCACTTGCCTTAATAGGCGTGTGGTCTCACTCTCTTGCCAACTCAACCATATTAATGTCACATAAGCATGGTCAATGGTCAGAGGGGTTTGATTTATTGTGTTTTATTAAGTGTAAGGGTTCAGATGACAAATTGGTAAGTAAAAGGGTTCACAATACAAATGGATACAAGTACAGGTATCCACCAGACCATTTTGCCTAAATATAACAAGTATAATATTTTAGGAAATTCATTGTATAATGATTGTATATAGCTATGGGTCGTTTAGTAATTGGTTAGGAGAGATGTTACGTATATATTATATCTTGTATAAGTAATATTATATTTGAATGATGGCTAGGATTATGTATAAAATTATACGGTGTTTGATTTACAATTTAGGAATTTGCATAACTATGAAGCATCACTATGTATAATTTTATGCAATGCATGGTAGAGATGAAAAAACTAATACATGAATGACTAAATCATACATAAATTTTCTCATAATTAATTCATGTACAACTAACATCTGCATAACTTTTGTTAGCTAGCAAAGGAACCCTTAAAAATAAGGGTAAATTAAGAACTTGTTGTTTGGTTTGAAAACAAGTTATGCTGAATTAATTATGATGAAATTAGTTATGTTGAAATTATTTTTTATTGGTTGTTTGATTTTTCAAATATGCATGACATAATTTCTAAGAATAAATTGTTTGTTTACAACAACACTCTCTAAGAATCAGTTGTTTGTTTATAAAAGAGGATTTAAGGGGTTATTTTTGTTATTTTACATTTTTCTCATGGAATAAGTTATCTTGAGATTAGTATTCCACCCACAAGAGGGGTAACTAATCTCAGTCATAATTATTAATTTCAGAATAAGTTATCTACACTTTATAACCAAACAAAGAATTGAAGGATACTAAAAACTTATCCAAGATTATGTTTCTTTATTAGGTGATAAATTACCTCTTGACCTTAAATTAGATAAATGAAAATAAGAGGAAGAGCAAACCAAAGAAAAAGACAATTTACCTCTTGACCTTAAATTAGATAAACAAAAATAAGAGGAAGAGTAAACCAAAGAAAAAGACAAGAAAAAATACATCAGCGGTCAATTATAGTCCAGTCAGATAAATGCTGATGAATTGACTAAAGAATGTTGTATGAAGCAAAGCCAAATATTAAGAGCCCGTTTGAATTGACTTAAAAGTCGGTTAAATCTATTTTTAAATTAGTTTTTAATTTTTGGAAGTGTTTGACAAATATAAAAAATAACTTAAAATAAGTCAAAAATGACTTAAAATAAGTTACGAAATATTTGACAAGGTAAAAAATAACTTAAAATAAACCAGAAACCAGAAATAGGTCTCCCCCTACTTTTTATTTTTTGACTTAAAAGTCATTTCAATTTGACTTTTTATTTTTAACTTAAAAACTACTTTTTTTTAAGTCAATCCAAACGGGCTCTCATCCTCCTTTTTAAATTGAAAGCAAAAGCTTTCTTCAGCTTTTACTTTTCCACTACTCACAAAATTTAAATGAAAAAGTAGGACCAACCTCATTTTTATATATATATAATAAAAATAAATACGATTACAAGCTTTACTAAAAAAATCAACTAATAATTTCACTACAAGTTCTTCTCTAAATATTGTCATTATCGTACGAGTATAATTTTAAGTACTTTGAAGCTGTTGTTAATAATAACTATAACAATATATTCAGTGAAATTTTATCAAGTAGGTTTTGAAAGGATAAAGTGTACGTAGATTTTTATTTTTATCTTGTGGAAGTAGAGACTTTGAAATTGTTGTTAACAATAATATATCCAATGAAATCTCATTCAATAGGTTTTGAAAAGATAAAGTGTATGTAGATCTTATTTTTATCTAGTGGAAGTATAGAGACATTGAAACTGTTGTTAACAATAACGATAACAACAATATATCCAATGAAATCTCACTCAATAGGTCTTGAAAGGATAAAATGTACGTAGATCTTATTCTTATCTCGTGGAGGTAGAGACTCTGAAATATTGTTGCACACTTTTAAATACAGTTATCACTTTTCATTATAGGATTCCATGTTTGTTTCTAAAAAAAATAAAATGAAATAAAACGTATTGTTGGCAGTGGGAAGCAAAGGGAGCAGAGGGTATCAGAGACGAAAGAGGCTTTAAGAAAATTTAGTACTTTTGTTTGGAATCATTTGGGCCTGGAACTTGTTGCCAGTTAACACTCCTTTTGCTTTGCCATTTTGGTCCGCACACCTCATCCCTTGGAAAGGGACACTTTGGCCCATCTTTGTCCTTTTAGATTCCAATACTCATGGTCACTACAAAAAAAAAATCATATACTATAATATTTTGTTTGAGATAAGCTATAGTTTATTTATTTACCGTTATAGTTACTGTTTTGATTTGGTTGTTGTATTAGTTTGTTAATAGCATGTATCGGTTAGTTCTATATCAGTAATACAATTTTTTGAAAAAAAAAGTTATTTGTATAAATTGTTATCAACTTGTATCAATTGAATTCATTCGCTATGATTTCAATTGTATTCAACATCCACAATCTAACTATAGCCTTGGAAAACATTTGTATAAATTATTACTAGCTTGTATCACTTGTTTATTCGCTTTAAAATGACTTGTTGTAACTCCCCGAAAATTTCTAAGTTAAGGCCCGAACCATTCTTCATTTGCAAAAAAAGTCATATCAAGTGTTTATTAAATTGTTCTTAGGTGTTAAGGTCAATTCTATAGTGTGAGAATGAATTTGGATATGAATTAAGGTCACTAGAATCCCCGAACACAAAATTGAGTTGAAAGTTTCCTTCCCGATTAAGTTTTGATGTAAGATTCTACTTAGGTCAACTTCACATGATCATATGTCTCAGCATAATGATATAGGTGGCTCATGACCTATCAAATTAAAGTTCTATGAGTCCTCTTTCCAACGCCACCAAGTTTGCCTCATTTAGAATTCGGAGTAAAAAAAGTTATGGTTGTTTTACCAGCACAACAGAGTTTTCTGAATCAATGAACTACGAAATCCTTCTACCGAGTCGTAGTTCAGAGAGTCAAGTTTTGAGGTCCAATTCCTACGAACCCACTTACGGATCGTAGAACCTCCTACGAGACGTAGTTTGGACCCGTAGAATGAGTTTCTGAGCCTTAAAATTCAATATAATTACGGATTGGATCTACGGTCGGTAGAAACTGTCATGCTCCGAGCTTACACCCTAGACGCGGCCGGCACTCGAGAACCATTGCTGGTCCCCAAGAGAATTCTTGGCCTGGCTGACTACTTAGCGGAATACTTACTTATGATAGACTCAAAACATCATTAAATCTAATAAACTCAAATTCTCATCATATAAAGTCTGAAAAATACTCAATAGCAATACTTATAGTTTGTAAAAAAATTCAAAAGAAAGTGAATACTTAGAGACACCTCGACTCTGTCTATCTATAAAGCCTCTACTATCAAAGAAGAATGTCGGGACAAGACCCACAACATTTCAAAACTACTAACTAGAAAGTAAATGCGAAGTCCTTCGGAATGCAAGGAGGCTCACTAAAAGTTAGCTGAAGTGTAGAGTGATTTCGACGAAGCGCCTTTGATGATCCCGAACACCTGTATCTGCATCATAAAAAGATGCAGGTCGAATGACATCAGTACATTGAATGTACGAGTATGTAAAATAGTTGAATAACAAATAACTAAACTGAAAAGACTGCAATAGATAAAATATACTCAAGCTAAATGTAAAAAAATAAAGGAGTTAAATCATTTAAAGTTTTACAAAATACTTACTCATCTCTAAACTCAACATAATAAGTGAGATATTAAAATAAACTTTAACTCTATTGGGAGATTCTCTAACCGACAACCATCACTATGAGCTACATGATGATACAACGTCTCGCCCACACTGTCAAAATTGTCTTATATTGTTTCGGGGTATAAACCTATCAACTAAGTGAATCCACTAAGCAATAATGATTCATCTAAAAAGTGTGATCATGTAACCATGTTGGCAAGACATGGTTTGTGAGGATTTTAAGTTGTCTGAACTCATCCCCATATCAGTGCTCAATACTACTCCCAATAATATATATACATACTTATGCTCAAATATATAAATTATACTCTTTCTCTGGTTTGAGATAATTGTTCAAACTATCCTCTTAAAAAATGTAACCGCTCTAAAATATCTCTGAACTCATAAACTCATTTAGAAATCAAAGTTTCTTTTTCTCAATGTAACAAAATGATACATTTGGGACTACTCAGTTCCCTTAAACTTCACTAAGAAATTCTCTTTAAACTATACTCAAACTCTGCTTTACTTTCTCATAAAAATGAAGTTTAAAACAAATGTTTATTGTGATCTGATCATTGATGACTCGAGAAGTCATACTACATAAACATTGAATACATAAACATTGAAGGCATATCTGATATCATATTGCTTAAACATTGATGACATACTCGAATGTCATACTAATCATGAATCATAGTTCTCTTCTCAATGTAAAAATATTACTTTTGAAATCATTTGTGTTCACGTAAACTCTTGCTCAAATCTTGATTAAAACTCTTTCTCAAACTTCTCTTTACTTTCTCAAAAACTCATGTTTAAAACAAAATATTGGCTTTAAAAGACTCTCAAAATTTATAACTCAAAACAGGGTTCATGTTGAAATATAGACATGAACAACTCAACTCAAGGATCTAAATAACAATATAGAATAACTCAATACTCAAAACTCAATGATATTACTCATCTCAAGAATGCTCAATTAATAGATTCATGCTGAAATATAGACTTGAACGAATCAACTCAAGAATCTCAATACATAACATATAGCAACTCAACCATTAGAAATAGAACTCAAAACTCAATATCAACTCATCTCAAGAATACTCAAAACTAAGGGTATAACCCTAGATTAAACTTTTACTGACTGAATTGAGATGCAAGGCATAAGGACGAACTCAGTCCATCACTATGAATAGCCTTACATACCTGGAAGAACAAAGTTCTTAAAGAATCTTGAAGAAGAACTTGATTGGAAGACTTGAAACCCTAACTTGAAGAAGAACAATCAAGAAAACATTTCTTGAGATTTATGAAGAGATAAGTTTCAAAAAAAACACCTAAACTATACCCTTTTTTTGAGTTTCATACCTAAACTATTGAGAGTGTGAGTTTCATACCTAAACTATCACTTTTTAGTTTGAGAAACACACCTCTCTCTTTTATACCACTCTCATCATGGTGTGTGTAATACACTCTCTCTTTTATTTAAAAAAATTATCACATCACACTCCACATGGACAAAACATTCAACCTTGACAAAAATTAAATAAATTATTAGTTTTAATTAAAATTAAAAATTAAAAATTATTATCCAAAAAAATAATATTTCTTTTGTAAAATAAAATGTAAAATACCCCACTCCATTACTTCCTCTCACCACCCCCACCCCGACCATTTTTTCCAGTTTTTTTTTTGTTTAAATTTCTTTTATAATTTTTTTTTACTGCCCCCCCCCCATAACTAATTTAGATATTATTTTTAAAATAAAAAAATGATACCCACCCCACCTAACCCTCCACTTTCAATTTTTTTTCTCATTTTGTGTTAGATATACATATCAAAAATATTTTTAATTACTTGCCGCCGCAAGACATATTTTAATTTTTTACTTATTTATGTTATATTGGTACACTAGTAGATTTTTTTTTTCTAAAAATATATGTACATACATATCTAACACAAAACGAGAAAAACGTAAAAAAAATAAAAAAATTAGAAGCGGAGGGTTAAATAGGATGGGGTAGAATTTTATTTTATTTTAAAATAAAATAATATTAATTTTTTTTTTTTTGGGGGGGGGGGATAAGTGGGTGGTTTTTTTTTGGAAGGGGGGAGGGTGAAGTATGAATTTTTTAAAAATATTTTATATAAGAA
>JAJOOS010007763.1:0-17522 GCA_029582725.1 Solanum chiquidenum
GTGGGTTTGTTTTGGGCTGGAGTTGAAGCCCAAAATTGGCTTGTAAATTGAGTTGAAGGAAAGGTAAGGAAGGAGTGGCTAAAATTGCAATTACTCTATAGCCAAGTGAATTTCTATTGTAGCCAAATTGAATTTAATTGGTGAATTCAGCTAAAATTTAAATAAAATGAGTTAATATAAATTAATTAATGAGCTTCTTAATCTTAACGAAATAAAATAACTAATTTATTTATAAACTAATAACTAAAAAATATGCTAACTTAAAGTAAACTAATTTAATAAAATATTCGACTAAAAAATAAAATCTTTTTGAGTTGATTTTCGAATATTCTTAAAATATACTAATTATATACATAATTATAAAATACATATATTATTTCAAAATTATAAAAATGATACAAAATAACTTGCAAACTATATTATATTTATTTATTTAAAAAATTATAAAACTAATTATTTTAAATCATTTGAAATTGAAGAAGCTCGATGATTAATTTATATTGTGGAGGGTCAAAATTGGGTGTCAACAACTCCAATAAAAAATACATCAATATTAGTTTAGTGAACATAAAATAAATTGGAAGCATTATTATAGAATGCAGTTCATAAAAATAATGTTTGTAAGAGCAATAAAAATAGTGCTTCCAAGACAATGCAAAGTCATAAAATAAATATTAGTATCTCTTTAAACAAAGTTGATAGGAAATATGTAACGAAATACCAATAACTTACACATAAAATATAAATGTGCACTTATTAAGGCCATAAAATAATAAATTAAGTGTTGGAGTAAATGAACACAACAAATTTATTATTCAACAATGGGTTGGTGTGAGTTAAAGTGACTATATATTGGTGAGAATAATAAATTTTATGTCGGTGATGAGAATAATAAATTTTAAAAAGTAATGATGTGATTATAAATTTTATTTACATATGAAATAAATGGTTAGTAGATATAAATGTGGGGTTGTTTTAACAAAATATAAATTCGTGGATCAATTTTTGTATTAAAATATCTCAAATCATGATATGAAATTTTCAAATAATTCCATATCATGATTTTTGGAGAATATGAAAGCACATCTCATGATAAATGAGATATGGAATCATGAGATGGAATCAGCGGTGACTAGGGTTTTGTGAGATAGGAACGGGACCTGGAAGATTTGGGTCTTTAATTGAGTTAGGATATTTTTAGAGGGAATCGGGTGGGTATTGAGTTTATGGGGCAGATTTTTAGTATATGGGTTAAAAGGAATGGTCAAACGGGTAATTGAGTAGGATTAAGACACGTATCCAAAATGAGAGGGCCGTTAATGAGAGAGGCATGTGTGTACCGATAATTGGACGGTAAAGGCTTATGTGGATGTAAAATATAACGAAGGGCATAGACGTACCATTTATTAAAATTCGGAGGTAAAATCATCCCTTTTCCCAATAAAGAACACATATAAGATGTTCATAATGATACGAGATATTTTGGAAAAAATCGTATAGGATTGGCCCAATAAGGAAATTATCAAATCATATGATTCGAATGGACAAGTAATATAGTACGGCGGAAAATATTTTAATCAAACAACAATAATTAATATGAATATGCCCTTTGACCAGAGGGAAACTCTATTTGCATAGTGATTAGTTGTGTTTGAAATAGAGGAAAATATTTATCATTTTTTTATGTTTAATTGATCAATTATTTTGAAAATCATTTTCATTTTTTAAAAAAATGAAGAAAATGACTTTTCTAATGAAAATAGGAATAAATAAGTTACGTAAGTGACATTTCAAGTTCATTGTCTCATAAGTCATGCCACTCATCTAATGCCCCCAACCTTCGAATCCTGACCCCTAGCCTATCTCAATCTGTAATATTTTACTAGATTACATATAAATGTCTTGAGATGATAATTTTTTGCTTACTTATTATCCAACACTAGAAAATTAGTAAGAAACATGCTTATTTTCCAAGAAAACGTTTGTTAGGAAAATATTTTACGTCTAGATACATATATCTCGGGATACATGGACTCAAAATTAGGTTAATTTTTTCTCGATACACTCCATCCAAGTGGATTCGCTTGTATCTAGGATACATAGACAAATCTCGTGCCCTCACCTCCCTCTCATCTCACTCGCGTATCTGGGATGCATCACACCAGTTACATGTATCTCGCGTATCTAGTATCCTAGATACATGCTAATCACACTAGATTTTTCGCTAGTGTTATTGAAACAACACCATTGTTTGTCATATTTGATTTGAAAATTTTCTCATTTTCTTGATGCTATAGAATTTTAAGTTTGAAAAGAAAGAACAAAGGAAATAAGAATGGCTAGCCCGCCCCAGCCCTTGGCTCTTTTAGGGTTGAGTTGGGTTGAGCATTTTCAGGTCCTTCCAAATGAAAGGCCGGTCGACCCTAGCCCATCAAATTCCTTGGTCTGCGAGGCTTGGACCCGGTGGGGTTGACCGACCCTTTTTGACAACTTTAATCATTATCTTAATATTTTCTTCTCATTTTCTGTTTACTTATTAAGTAATAATCTTATTTTATGTTTAACCTACCTTTTTATAGTAGCTCTATTGGATAGAGTTATTCGTACCCTATTTTTTTAGGTTTATTACTAAAAATTTTATATGTGACATTATGTAACGACGGAAGATGGTACAATTTATCCAAATGTTATATTCATTAAAATAATAAAATATGATACATTACGAAATAACACGTAACAACCATCCAAATAGTGTGTACACACCCTAGATCCAATTATCATATTTTACTGTTCAATGAGAATCCACTCCAACAGAATTAACAAAGAAAAGCCCAAGACTAGGCCTATAATAAGACACAAGCTTTTGTAACAATAGCCTAGCTAGTATTTTATTTTCATTAAAAGAGAAAGCCCAATATTAAAAAATGAACAACAAATGCAATTTTATACTTTATTCAGTTTTATATTATTTCTTTAATTATCCTAAACAGTATAATCATGTGGTACATGCTTATATGTTGAATATTTTCTAACTATATTGTTATAGATTAAATACATATATATTTCATTAGTGGCATACAAGGAACGTAAACAACGGGAGAGAGAAAAAGGTAATAGTTTCCTGGTCTAGGTGACTATTATTACACTTTACAACTTGCACAAATGTATAAATAAAGATATAAGAAATAGAAGAATAATTTGAAGTTACAGGAGAGTGATTAAACAGCGACTTTTTTTACTAATTGACTCTTTTTAGGATAATTATTTGGTAAATAATCATCTTTTTATTTTTCTTGGACTCAAATTGAGTAAAAATGCCATTAAATAAAACTTGGATGGCTGCTTTTGGGCCCAATAAGATAAAAATAGCCCAAGATCTCAAACTCAAACTTCATATGTACATGTCCAAAAAAATAATTAAAAATTGAGAAACTAATGAAAATCGGTATTTAAAAAGTGAGAAAAATTCCATAAATAGCAAAGAAACTAAACTAAATAAGCCTTTTTAGCTACAAATTGTTTAATTACGCTCTATAACTATAATTTAGTTTGCTATGGGTATTTTTGTTTGTATATTTCGCTTGTGAATATACAAACATGATAAGTATATACAAATTCTGTATTTATACATTAGAAATTTTTCTGTTTGTATATTTCGCTTGCCAATATACAAACAAAGTAATTTATCATGATATTTTCTTAACTTTATACAAATCAAATGTATCCACAAATTGTATACAGATAGATAGATGGGATAAGCATAAACAAATTTTGAATTTATACAATCACAAATCGAATAATACAAATTCATAGAAAAATTTAAGAAACTATAGCCGCGAATCACAAATGTCCAAAAATGTAGCTAAATTAATTAATACACTACAAATATTTGTTATTTCGCTTAATTTTTCCTAAAAAGTTATATATGTTCCTTATGTCTTATTTCCTTTTACTCTTTTTACTACAAAATAATCTAATTGACGCAACATCACTTTGGTGCAGATTTCCAAGGTAAGAAAAAAAACCTTACAAATATTTACATCAAACTATCACCTTTAAATTGATAAATTGATGCTGCGTTAAATTAAGTTTTGGATCTAACTCATTGTCTGGTCTAGAGCATAACATTCAAGGACACGGATTATATTCACAACTCCACACAGTCCAGGCCCCACAGCAGACCCAATGAACTTGACTCTGATACCATATCAAATTAGGTCTTGAACATACTTCACACCTCTCATGACGATCAAATGTAGGATCATTCTCATCAACACGTGGAAATGTGTATCTCATGGAAGCTGTATGTATTTATTTACTTTCACCACAGGCCCACAGTTATTACACTCTATATACACGACTAAAGCCTGCTGTTGAGTTGTGTGGAAAGTCATGTATTATTCAATCCACTCTTACCTTTATCTCTTTTTTCTTTTTTAGAACAAAGAACATCATGTGTCAAGTGCAATGTTTTGCCAGTGATGTCAAAAAAGAAAAAGAAGTGGTCCGATGTCGGGGACGAATCTAACATCTTGATCTTGACATACAGATTCCATATAAAAATTACTGTTGTTTTCATATCGTACTATATATAGTAATTAAACATTCACTTCAGTTAGCTCATAGGGTTTATTGAAAACAGTCTTTCTACCTCCTAAGGTAAGACTGTAAGAGTAAGGTCTGCATACACACTGACAGGCCTTTAATGAATGATGGTGATTGCGCTACGTGTGAGGTTTAGTTTCAACGCAGACATACTGATACTGGGCGCCATTTGCATTCAAGTAATGCAATCATCATATCAAGAAAGACACTATTTTTTTTCTTTCTTTAATGTCAGCATTTTCAACACAGAATAGGAAAATATAATTTGCAACTAAGATAAGGTCTAGCACAAAGCGTGCCCCCATAACAATAATCACTCATCATTCCTTGTTTACACAAACAACCCCACTGCAAAAATTATATATTTGCCCATACTTTTCATAGCAACACTAATCATCACTATCCAAAAAGATCATAAAGAAATGAGTTTCAAACCTTGGGGGTTGTACCATTCGAGGTGGCCCAATGATTTGAGTTTGAGACTTCCATGTTGTAAGTTTCAAATTCAAAACCCCTTGCCAACGAAAGCAAGGGTTTGCCTTCTGGATCGAACTTTTCGCACTGGGCTTGCCTACTGTAGGTTATCTTTCCAAGGATAGCGGCGGCGGGTTTTCAAGAAAAGAAAAAAAAATCTTGGGGCGTGGGGTTGGGGGTCAGGGACATAGACAAACATCTTTTGTCCTTTCCGCTGAAATTTCGGCAAGTTAAAATGGAGTGAAATTATTCAACTACCTTCATACAATAGAAGTAAAGAGTTTACACTTGCAAATGAAAAGGCCTACATCATTTACCAGAAATGCAGATTGATAGAGTTGATTCCACAAAGGGAATCTTAATTGAAACAAGAAGACATCCTGTGAATATATTTACAGATTGAGATAAGACTTCTATAAAACCTCAAAATTCCTCAATCATCTGACACCTAGCTTACTATTTTACCTGGTTCTGTCAGCCTATTTATACCAACAAGACCTAACATCTTAAGAAATTAGAGACAGATCCTAATAATTCATCTTCAATACAATGTTATTGACATTGCCGCCATCTCGTGATTTATCCAAAGCAGCAACCTTAGCTCGGTAAGCTGCAGCAGCAGCGGCAGATACAGTAGTCTTTACCCTCTCTCCTTGAGAAAGCTCACACGCTTCACCAATTGAACTGAATCTTAGCTCAGCTGGAGGAATGAAACACTCTTCAGATAGACCTGGAACATTGAATGCCACTTCCTCAATAGTCCATGCTTCTTCCATCCTGGTTTTGGTGTGACTCATAGCTGTTTCACCAAATCGGAAAAGGGTTACAACTGATCGTCCAGAGTGAGCAATCATGATCCCCTCAACAGGTCTGTAATCATCAAGGAATGAATTAATTGTCGTCTCCCAATAAACAGCATCGCCCCCATTTGTTTGGATTCGGGTCAAATGTGAGTCCTCCAGGTGCACAAGAAGTCCAGTTTTTTGGCTAAAATAGCCAAATAAGACATGCCTAATGATCTCGGCTGGTCCTTCACTCCTAGCTTTCAATGTATGTGGATCAGCACAAAGTTTAAGAATGAAGCAATCCTCACCGTTGATCTTCTTTTCTCCGGTACATTTTGCACTAGCAAACATGTTGGCAGTAGTTCTAGGATCAAGTCCCTACAAGTAAATTAAGGACAGGGGTCATTTATTGAAATTGAGGACCACAAAAGAAAGTAAGCAAGCTGTGTTAAAAAATGTACCTGAAGCGCTCGCCTCAATGGCCTAACTGGTCCCTTTGCAGCATGTGCACCGAGCCAAGGGGTATGCCTCCACACAAGTTTACCATTGCAACCAGCATGAACCTTACTGCTACCAAGCGCGAGCTCCACATACCACATGTCAGGGTTCATTTGCCAAAGCACAAATCCCCCAGACTCAGCTGTCTTAGAAGAATTCTTGTTCTTTATTACCTTTGTAGCAGTCTCAATATCTGATGCCATCATCCTCACCTTTCCCATTGCATAAGCATTATACATAGTGTTTTGAAGTTTCTGTCCTCCAGAGGCTGCTGTATACTGCTGCAATATATACTGAGCTGACGAAGTCTCCTGCAAATTCATAGTAACACACAGTCAATCAATCAATCAACTACACCTAAATCCAAAATAAACTCATAGTGAAAAAGAATTAATCAATTCGCAAAGAGATGAGAATTAACGACAACACAGAAAACTCAAACAAGGACCACCATCACAACACTATGCCCAATTATCCTTACATTGCCTTCAATGAAGACTTTGATAGTCCACCAACTAAAATACCAGTAAGGGGCTGCATCCAGATAGCCAATTCCAGCCCACAAAAACACAAAAATGATAAATAAAAGATCCCCAAATGGAGCCCATTCTTGATTTTGGACCTCAATGTGTATAGCAAGATTTATATAATAATCTTCAATCCTCCTTCCTACTCTATCTAAAAGAATTTATGCCCACATATAGACTCTGTCAAAAAACATGGCACAACCAATTTCCCCATCATGCAGTCAAACAGAAGCCAAGAGAACATCCAAAATTAGTAAACAAGGCAAAACGACAAAAATCACCAAAAGTTTCAATTCCACACAGTTATTAACTCAATGAAGTCCAAAAAATATACTTAAAATAGAAAAAAACTGAAAGCAACATTTTTTGTTGGAATCAAACAAAATTACAACCTACACTGACAACCCACCTTTGTCACATCTCACACACAACCAATATTGCCCGGACTCTTCAAAAATGTCAATGGGTGCGTGCCCGATTCTCGAAAAGTAAAATATTTTTAGAGAATCCGCCCAACTTAGCACACAACAAATAAAAACACAAAAAAAGTAATCTTTAAATCCAAAAAATTGTTACTACAACTTACAATGGGAGTATCTTTGATGCTAAGATGAGGCAAAGGATCATTGTTGCTAACATGCACCGGTGCAAGCGGCGCACCCAAGACACCAAGCAGCAACCTCAGATCCGACCTCTGTAAACCCGACCCGGAAGTTGAAACCGAAGGTGCCCGACATAGCTGACCCTTCATCCACCACCTATCAGACTTTGAATCCCCAACTTCCGACCCGTTCGGATCCGGACCTTCCATCAACGGCGACAATGTCTCCACACACGGCCTTAAACTCCCCGATCTTGAAATATAAACTTCCGGTTGCGGCGCTTGATTCCCCTTCCTTCTCCGAAGCAAACCCGACCCGGAAGGAGATGGGCTTCTTCCTCTTGACTTAGCCGGTGATAATCCTCTTACCACTTCATCTTTTAGTGCTGAGAAAAACCCTTGTTTCTTCTCCATTTTTGGTGAACCCCAAGTTGAGAAATGAGCAGAAAAGACCCAAATCAAGAGTCTCAACTCTCAAGTGTGAAATGGTGTAGAAATGCAGAGAAGGGGTTTGCTTGGTCTCACTGAAAAAAGCAAAACTAAATGCAGGCAGAAGCAGAAGGATAGAAAGGGGCAGTAAGGGTGGGGGGTGGGGTAAAGGGCATGCCGTTATGAAGAAGCAAAACATTTCCATGCTTTTGCGTTTATATAATATGTAAAGTTTTGGAACCTCTAGGGGCACTCCTAATCTACTCATCATTCCTAGATTTATTATGCTAATAACTTTTTTAATGACAAATATACCCTTATGATCTTATCTTTATTAAAAAAAGAAAAAAAATTATTACTCTAGATTATTTTTCTTAAAAGAGTATTGGAATAAAACCCACCTAATAAAGTAGAAAGGAAAATTTGACTAAAGAAAATGATAAGTCGATATACAAAACATCCAGTATTATAGGGTCTAAAAAGAAATCACACCTCAAGAAATTGATTTAACGTATAATTGATTGATTTACGTAATTATTGAGTAAGGAGAAAATATTGTGCGAATAGACATTCGTAATTTGATTGTTCTATTGATGCCATTAAATTAATGAGTTAGGAGTATTGTACTTCTTTTACCATCTACTATAAGACCAATTGATATGTTTTTTTTTTTAATTGGGTTTGACGCACTTGAGTCGAGGGACTTTCGAAAACAGCATCTCTATCTCCATGAAATAGTGATAAGATCTGCATACACTCTACCCTCTCCAGATCCCCCACTTAATTTTATGATTTCACTGAGTATGTAATTGGTGTTGTTGTATGACCAAACTCAACGAACAAGAGAATTGACTTTGTAGCATCTTATAAAGTTATTTTTAATTTTATGTCACTTTATACATAAAAAATATCTGAAAACGTTATTTTCGACTATTCAATTTATAAGTGATCATACGAGATCAGTTTCACCCGTGCTAGTAGGGAAATGTGAGGGGTAAAAGTGTCATTTGGTGTAAGAAAGGTCCATTGGGTGGGGTGAAATGTCAAGAAGCAAGGTAGGTGTATGGTACAAATAGAGGTATGAAAGGAGGAGAAGAATTAACATTAGTGCTCCAAAGATGAATTGAGTGAAAATTACAAGGTTGTTATTTTAGGCGCCTTCTTTTTTTGTCCTTTTTTCACCTTAAGCTTTCATTGGTTGGTGGCTTTGCAAAATATACTGTTTTTCTCACTTTTCCTTTTTTTAATTTTCCCCTCTTTGCTTCCCCCCCTTTTTGTTTTCTTGATTATAATAATTAAGTAATATACAAATCTGAGAAAATATTTAATTGTAAATCCATTTTACTGATTGCTCTTTGAAATGGTTTGATGAACCCTACAAAAGTGATGCTATAATGATTTTATTTCTTATTTAGATCACCTAAATTAGGCAGGAAAATTCAAGATTTAAAATTTATAAATTAAAAAAAAACTATTCAAGTTATTGTGTTTTCAATTCAAATTTAAATATGTTAAATGATTTTCTTAAAATAAATATGTCACAATTCATACCATCGTGATTGGCACCCACACAAACCCTCCGGTGGGAGAACCACTACTACAACCCAAACCAAGCAACTAAATCAAAACTAAAGCATTTAAGGATACGAGAGCAGGAATAATAGCTAAAAACCGAAGTTCACATAAGCTTCCAAAAAATCTAACAACTAAACATTGCGGAAATAATGCCTAGAACCTGCAAGTCAATGTACCAAAATATTTAAAGTTCAACAAGTCTAAACAAGAAGGGATACAACCCCCAAACTAATGAACTAATCAACTAACTAGAAAAGTCTAAGTCTTAAATGGTGGACATAGACGAAAGAGAACACATGGCAGCCCGAAAGAATTGGCTCACCCTTGAATTCGAACGACCACTGATCTTCTAAGCGAGGTCTGTCAATAACCGCCGGAAGATGCCCTGTACTCAACAAAAATAAGAGCAAGTGCAGTATCAGTACACAACCACAGTGTACTGGTAGGATCACATGGCTATCCCACTAAGTGTAACATAAGCAAGTCAATACAACATTATAAACATGCAAAATACCGAACATATACAATATCGATTATCACATGCTCAATAATATAGTCATTGGTCCTCTCATGGAAATCAAACCCAAATAGTTAGCATACCGAAACGCAGTATCCGATCCAATATTTATGCCGGAACGTGGCAATCAATCACATAATTATGTCGAAACGTGGCAACCGATCCATTCAACACACCACAATCACAATCACAAGTACATTCTCAATAATCATACAATCAAGAAGTGATTTATGGCATATTGTTATACATCTGTCTCATTTACAACAAGTGTGATCAATAATGCAACATTCGCATACATACAGGTATCATAATGAAGCAAAAACAAACTTACATCACACAATAATTGAATCACAACCATCACCTACCTCGAAACAAGCTTTGAAATCCTAAGAAACTTGATCCTTCCCTTTTCGAATTCGTTTCGCTTGTTCTTGGTCTACAAACAATCATAATAACACGAGAATCAATAAACAATTACTAATTACCCGAATTACTAACAATTCTAACCACCCTAGATCATACCAATTATCCCAATTAGGGTTGTTTTCACTATATAATCTAGATAAAAAAACCTCCCCCGTCGATAATTACCCATTCTATTACGATCTACGGATCGAAAATGGATTCGGGGAGTGAAAAGCTTACTTTTAGCCTCAAGAATGGTGGAAAACTATTATGAGTCGCCTGGGGTTCGTTCCTTAACTCTAAAAATAAAAAATGTGCAGAATGAGGTCGTTTAGGGGTTTATTTACGACATTAAATTGCGTCGAACCCGCCATAGCGGCCCTCACCTCGCTGCAGCGGCCTCGCCACATCGGCAAAAACCCCTACCAAGGCAGCATGCACGAACCAATGAGCTATTTTAATAAATCCAAGACCCTCATTTCACAACACACCTCTAACCAACGACGTTCATAAAATACCCTTCACGCTAAGATCGATTTCGGGAGTTCTACTCGCATGAATTCAATTCTATAAAGTCGTACGGATTCCTTGATGAGTTATCTAACTACTCACGTAATCAAAATCAAAATTAACTCACTCGATTATTACCAAATTTCTCTATACCTTAAAGACTCCGATTTCATCCAAATCTGGACTAGGTTGGAAAAATTCAAATACTACGAAAAAGTTTTCTGATCCTAAATTTTCCCCTGTGGCATTTTTATAACGATGAAAACAGGTCGTTACAATAGATACCAATTTACCCATCACTCGTCCCCGAGTGACTAAACTTAGTAAAAATAGTCTAAGGAAAGAACGAAGTAGTACCTGAATCGACGAATAATTGGGGATACTTGTCTTGTATATCCCTATCGGTCTCCCAAGTAGCTTCCTCAACTGGACGATACTTCCATTAAACCTTCAAGGACTTAATCTATTTGGTCCTCAACTTGCGCACATTACGATCAAGGATTGCAATCAGTTCTTCCTCATATTGGAGGTCTTTGTCTAACACAATTGAGTCTCACTTAATAATATAATCCCCGTCACCGTGATACCTCTTCAACATGGACACATAAATACCGGATGAACACCCGATATATTAGGGGGTAAAGCCAATTTATACGCTACCGGTCCCACACATTCAAAAATCTCAAATGGACCAATGTATCTAGGGCTTAGCTTACCTTTCTTACCAAATCTCATCACCGCTTTCATAGGTGATACCTTAAGAAGGACATTCTCACCGGTTTGAAATGCCATATCTCTTACCTTATGATCCGCATACTTCTTTTGTCTACTCTGGGCTGCTAAAAGCTTAGCTTGAATACTCATCATCTTATCTTGAGCATCCTTCACTAAAACAACCCCCAATGGTTTCACATCTCCAGCCTCAAACCATCATATGGGTGATCTACATCCCCTCACATAGAGTGCCTCAAATGGTGCCATATTTATGCTGGAGTGATAACTATTATTATAGGAAAATTCACACAAAGGTAAGAACTTATCCCAATGTCCTCCAAAATCAATCACGCATGCCCTCAACATGTCCTCTAACACTTGGATAGTCCTCTCTGACTGCTCGTCGGTCTGTGGATGAAAGGTTGTACTAAAAGTAAGTTGTATGACCAATTCATCATGCAATTTTCTTCAAAACTTGGAGGTAAATTGGGTACCACGTTCTGAGATGATAGAGAGGGGCACCCCATGCAACCTTACTATCTCTTTCACATAAACTTTAGCCAATTGTTCAGCATTATAATATATTCTTATCGGAATAAAATGGGCTGACTTGGTCAATCTATCAACCACTACCCAAATAGAATCAAACTTCCCCAAAGTCTTGGGAAGACCAACCACAAAATCCATGGCTATTCTTTCCCATTTCCATTCCAGAATTGACATTCTTTGAAGCAAACCTGTAGGCCTTTGGTGCTCATACTTCACTTGTTGGCAATTTTGAAACTTAGTCACAAACTCCGCTATATCCTTCTTCATGCTCGGCCATCAATAAATTCGCTTCAAATCTTGGTATATCTTGGTCACACCCGGATGAATAGAATATCGTGAACCATGAGATTCTATCAACAATTTTTGAATCAAATCATCAACTTTAGGAATACAGATTTTTCCCTTAAAAGTGAACACACCTTCCGCATCAAGACTGGTCTATTGCGCCTTACCAATCACAGTCTTCTTTCTAAGCTCCTCCAAATATTTATCTTCAAATTATTTAGCATTGATCTCCTCAATGAACGTGGCCCTCACTTCAATACTAGCTAACACCCCACCTCTTTTTTGAGATGCACAATTACATGAATTTAGACTCCAAGATCTGAATTTTCTTCGCCAAAGGTCGCTTGGTTACACTCAAGCAAGCTAAACTACCCATACTCACCGCATTTCGACTCAAAGCGTCTGCTACTACATTAGCCTTACTCGGATGGTATTGAATGGTGACATCATAATCTTTAAATAACTCTATCCACCTTCGTTGTCTCAAATTCAGATCCTTTTGAGTGAACACATGAAGCAAACTACGATGATCAGTAAACACTTCACACTTAACACCATAGAGGTAATACCGTCAGATCTTAAGAGCAAACACTACCGCTGCCAACTCCAAATCATTTGTTGGTTAATTCCTCTCATGCACCTTTAATTGACGCGAGGCATAAGCTATAACATTCTTATCCAGCATCAATACAACACCCAAACCAGAATGTGAAGCATCATAATAAATAATAAAATATTTACTTTCAACCGGTAATGCTAGAATAGGCGCGGTGATCAAAAGAGTCTTGAGCTTTTGGAAGCTGTACTCACATTTTTCAGTCCATTCAAATGGTCTTTTTTTTTTTATCAAATTAGTCAAGTGAATGGCAATAGAAGCAAAGTTCTTCACGAATCAACAATAATAGTTAGCGAGCCTAACAAAACTCCTAACTGCCGTCACAGAGCTAAGCCGAACCCAATTCTTAACCGCCTCAATCTTTTGAGGATCTACCATTACTCCTTCCTTTGAAACTACATGTCCCAAAAATGCAACCGAAGTCAACCAAAATTCACACTTAGAAAATTCAGCATACAGCCTTTGTTTACCAAGAACACCCAAAACATTATGAAGATGGTCGGCATGCTCTTCCTCACTTTTCGAATAGACCAAAATATCATCAATAAAGATTATGACGAAAGAATCAAGAAATGACTTGAACACCCCATTCATTAAACTCATGAAAGCTGCAGGCGCATTGGTCAAACCAAAAGACATAACCAAAAATTCATAGTGCCCATAGCGAGTCCTAAACGCCGTCTTGGGCACATCCTCAGGCCTAATTTCAACTGATGGTAGCCAGACCTTAGATCAATCTTAGAGAAAACTGATGCATCTGCAATTGGTAAAAAAAAATCATCTATTTGAGGCAAAAGATACTTGTTTCGAATAGTGATCCTATTCAATTGCCGGTAATCTATATACATTCTTATACTACCATCTTTTTTCTTAACAAACAAAATTACAGCGTCCCCACCAGAGCGAAAAAAACCCCGCCAAGGCGGCTTGCACGAACCAGTGAGCTATTTTAATAAATCCAAGACCACCACTTCACAACACACCTCTAACCAACGACGTTCAGAAAATACCTTTCACGCTAAGATCGATTTCAGGAGTTCTACTCGCTCGAATTTAATTTCGTAAAGTCGTACGGATTCCTTAACGAGTTATCTAACTACTCATGTAATCAAAATCAAAATTAACTCACCCGATTGTTACCAGATTTTCCTATACCTTAAAGACTCTGATTTCGTCCAAATCTGGACTAGGTTAGAAAAATCCAAATACTACGAAAAAGATTTCCGGTCCCAAATTTCCCCCCATTGGCATTTCTATAACGACGGAAACAGGTCGTTACAAAATATAGAATTTAAGTCAAAGCTATTATTTTCTTCGTTTCAATATGATTATCTTATTTTCCTTTTTAGTCCATTTCAAAAAAGAATACTACTATTTTCATTTTATTAATTCTTTAATTTTAATTTTCATGTGTCATGTTTAAGATTACGAGATTAAATGATATTTTGGTATAGCCTAATTCCTAAGTATCTTTAGTTTAAGACTATAAGAATCAAAAGTTTTTTTTATTACTTTCTTAAACTTCATTTCGAGTCAAAACCATATAAACAAATAAATACTATTTACAAAAATTATAACCAACTATAAACTTCATCTTCAAAACTTTCACATAAAGCGAAAAAATATTTGATTTCTATAGCCGAACGTCTACTAAATGTTATTATAATCAACAAAAAGGCGTGTTTAATATGGAGGAAACATTTTCTCAAAAAAAAAATTAATGTTTTGTTAGTAAAAGAAAATTAAAATATTTTTTCTCGAAAAATAAGTTCTTCAATAACGAAAAAGAAAACATTTCCCTAAAAAAAGTAGGGACAAAAGTGATATTCTACATTAGTTATATCCTCCCACCTCCAACACACTTCATCTTCAATCCCACACTCATAGCCCCCGGACTCAACTTTCACAATATTTGTTTAGATTATATACAAATATACATATTTTTTTGGATAATTTTTTTTATAACTTATGTATAAAAATTCCTCACACCAACACAAACCAAATATATAGATTACCAATTAAAACATAGGCACGTGGGAAATGAATTTGAAGAGTAAAGGAAGATTGAAGTGGAGCAGCCGATGAGTTATAATCCTAACCCCAACTGACAGTGAAACGCCTTCTTCTATCTGTTGTTTTTTTATGACATTTATTTTTCTTTTATTTATTCTCGTGACCCCACCCCCCGAAAAAGTAATTTAAAAATGGGATCAATATCAAATAGTGATTTTTGAATTTCGAGTATAATTTCAATATATTTTTTTCCCCACTCAGGTCGTTCGATACTCATATTGAAGTCGAGGTAAAGCGTTGTCTAACAAAGACGACTCCGTAGATGCTCAAAGTTGAGACCTCTTGATTAAGGATGAAAGAGTATTTGTCACTTTACCATAACTTTTATTGGTATAATTTCAATTTCTATGTATATTTTGTACTTATATTATAAAAAGTTAATGACTTGACCACTTGATTGTTTATATACAGTAAATATGGGATAATTGGGGAGGAGTAGCTTCAAGTCTTATTCCATTCTACTAACGTATAAGTAGATAAATTGATGTAAAAGCTAAAATGATGCTGACAAATATCCAAACATGATCTTTTACGTATATCTGTAGGGGAAAAAAGGAGAACTTAGAAGCTAAGTACTCTATTTTCATGAATGGTGTCCTTAATCTTCTAAGAAACATTAATTATGTTGACAAAGGTTACAATTTTGTACAAAGTGCAGTGTAGTTACAGTTCTGCTTACTGATTTGGTAAAATTTCATAATATTGACTCAAACCTTGAAATAGCTAGAAGGATTGCTTAGAAAAAGATCACCCTTTAAAATGCGTGTAATTGCTCATTAATCGAGCGCTTTTGCATTAAAGATGAATAAGACTAAGCAATTTGTCGAAAGTACGTGATATAATAATATATCGGTAAAAGAAAATTCTTCCTTAAAGAAAAGCCTCCGAGCGAATAATGGTGGAGACGAAGCGGAAATGAGAAGGCCGGTCAAGTTGAGTAACACAAATATTGGTGAGGCCTAAAGATTTCTCCGCAAGGTCCATCCACAAAGGATGAGCCAGAGCCTAAGATCAGGCCGAAAGACATAGTTGATGGACAACATATGAATACCCATGTACTACCGCTTGTTGATTCCGAAGGACAAAAAAAACTAAATTAACCGAAAGATAGTTATCAGTTCAAGAACTGAGATATCCATGCTTTTTCATGGTATGTCAAAACACTTATCTAAAACACACATTAAGTAGCATTTACAAAAATTTAAAATTTTAAACTCAAAATTCTAACTCGATCTCCGATTTTTGTAACTATTGTTATTCTTGGCTTCTAATACAACAAAAAAAGGGACCCCCTATGCCCACGTAGCAACTATCTTATTTGTTTCCCATTTAGATGACTAATATACTAAAGATAAGATATGTAACAACTTGATATACTAGTATATTTTATTTTATTTTGACAAATTTGCCATAGGAATCAAAGTGGTTAGATATTTCTATTCAAAAAAATTATGCGCCCATCGCGCCGGATTGGCACCTTTTTGGCACCCTCTTGGACCTTATAGGATACTATACTATAAAAATATTAATATACTTCATTTTTTTTTCTCTTTTCATAAAGTTAATTTTCTTCTCTTTATTAATATTTTTAATTAACAAATGAAAAAATTAATGAGAATTTATGTCCTAAGAAGCTCATCTAATGAGCCTACTATTATTAAAAATAATTGAATTAGGTTGACTTGGCAAACCATGTGACGTTGATGAATGATGACTATGCAAAATGAGTACATTAGGCTGAAATCAATGCATGCTTCAAACAATTGGATGGACAATGGCAATCACGCAGGTAACTCATTATTACTCTTTTATGTAGCAGTTTTTATGGACCAGACTAAAATTTAAAATTTATGAATTTTAAATACATTTTTTAAAATTATTAAGTTTTGAATTAATACAAGATATATAACTAATAGATTATTTCCTTAAGATCGACCCAATTCATCTTGATTAGGGTAAGATACATTTCTACCCTAGTATCACTATTCAGAGTTGGAGATTTCAGTTCTTTGTGCTAAAAAAATCGACCTTTACATGTCGGTTTTATATGGAAAAAAAAACAAAATTAAAACTTTAAAAATGAACCTCGTGAAGTCGGTTTTTGGCTGTTTTCTTAGTAGAGACTCTAGCTCCGCCCCTAGGAGCGAGTCACGTTAATTTACAGCCTACATCTAAAAATAAAATAAAAAATGACACCTTTCTATAAGAAAGGAAAAAAAAAATCGTTTGGTTCACACATTGTGTGTTGCATACATGGGCGGATCTACATGGATCCAAGGGGGTTCATTCGTTGGAAAATTACACGGTATATATAGAATTAATTTTTCGATTTATACGTATATACCAAGTGATGAACCCC
>JAJOOS010007766.1:0-58260 GCA_029582725.1 Solanum chiquidenum
TCTTTTGCTATGTATAAGACTTTTCCTTTTTTAGTTATGTGTTGACTATGAGGGTGAGCCCGGTAGTTTGTCTTGGCCCCCGCTAAGTACTCATGTTTAGAGGTGGTGTTGGACAAGTTTTGTATTATGCTTGAGCTTGACTCATCTATGGTATCTATGTATCATTCCTTTTCTTTGTCTCTCTTGCTCCCTTAGTCTTTATTCCCCCCTTGATTATGCTTATCGCTTATGGTCATTTTATTTGCTTCCGCGACCAAGGATGTGTAATGATACGCTATGAGGCTTGTTTGAGGTTCCTTCGGGTTCCTCATTCGCCGGTCACGTCTAGGCCCTAGGCTTGGGTCGTGACACCAACCGTATTAGAGGGATTGAGGGAAGACTCATCCTTACCAAATAGTGCATGTAGTAGCACATCTCCTACATCATCCACTGTGGCAGTCTCCAGGAAAGTAGTTTATACGGAGACCAAGGCATCAATATCAACTCCATCTTAAATGCAGCTATATTAACAGTAGGCCCAGGCTAAGGCCTCTTCAGCATCCAGAGCTGAAGAGTATCAATCCTCCGGTGCACATCCTGTATCTTCACCCCTATTTCCTTTTCAGTCGGTGGTTCTGATTCTTTAACGAAATTTTCCCTCCATGACATAATGTGTTGCAAGAGATTTTCAAGTCTCTGATTTCTGGACTCTGTCTAGTGGCAACAAAGGAAACCCAATAAAAGTAGGAGCACGTGGTGTGCTCGTAGCTGGGCCGGACGAAGTGGAAGGTGGAGAATTCATATCATGCTCCTCAGTACAGGTAGGAATGGTACACTCATCTGCCTTGTCAGTAGCAAGTGCCTCAGCAATAGGTGGTAGATCAACTAGGATACCTTCAGTGGAGCTTGGTAAACGTTTCAAGTACACCTTATCATATTCTAGGTGTAAATGATTGTTAACTAGTATAAAACCCAACGAAGATTTGGGGTCGAACCCATGGAGCGGTACATGTTTAAATTCAGTTATGAAGTTAAAAAGTGGTCTATTCGGTTATAGGAATAGAATTTATTGAGAATAACATGTAATGAACGAGATGTGATCGAATATAGGAAAATTTCACTATACGGATAATTCAAATTACTAATAAATAGCTAAATATCAGTGGGTAGGATAGACTATAAGTGAAATATTTTTCTCCCGAACAACTATCACGTATCCAGTGATTTCCTTCAAACATCAACAAGCTTAGCAAATTAGAACAACACATACCTTAATTCATCTACTCTCTCGAGCTACATAGGTAGAATCCATATTAGAATTTACTCTTTCGAGCTAAACCCATATCAACCCAATAACTACAATCATCAATTGAAGGCTTTGATTCTAAAACCACATTTTCAAGTAAGCCCAGAATTCTAAGTTCGAATTGCATTTGCAATTACAATTCTTAATTTAAAACACAACTATCAATTAAACCCACTTGAATTAAGCATTAAATTAGTAATTAACAATATCCATAAGCTAATTCAGCCCATAATCACACCCCAAAATTAGGGTTTTAGCTACGCATCATAAAAATAGAGAAATGATTACCAAATACATTAGACATGATATGGTTAAAGGTTCTTAGGTCTTTACAATGGTCCAAATTGAAGAAATTCAGAAACCCACTTGCAAATCATCAAGTTTTGAGCCTCAAAAGCTTCAGAGTCTACAATGGAATTGAAAAACAAAGAGAGAACTCTAACCCTAGAATGGGAACTAAAAAATCATGGTGAAAAGCTCTCCCAAATTTTATTTAAAATTCCAATTTATATTTGCGCAAAATTTGGCCTGAGAAGCCATTGGGCGAGGTAAGTCGGGCCTCGCAAAACAGGTCACTGATCCACCCTTTGCTCCAATCCATCACCACTTTGCATTGGACATTTGTCTTCAAGGTTCTCTGACTTTAGGCGATCAAAGTTTCCATCGCAGAGTCATTCGGCTATCCGATGACTGCCCATTTATGTCACCAAGTTGAATCTTCACCAGGGTTAGCATGCTGGACGAGCCACTCGGTGGTTCGCTGAGTGGTCTTGGTGATCACCAGGATCACTTTTCTTCATTTTTTCAGCTTGTTTGCTCCTTTTTTGCCTCGTAGTGTCCTTGCCTTGCTCCTTGGCCTTAAATGTTGTAAATCAACACTTTAACATCAATTTAGAGCATAAATTAGGTACTTGAGGACAGCATAACTATCAAAACAAAGTCTTAAATAAGTCCAAATCTCAGACTCATCAACATCCCAAACTTAAACTTTTGCATGTCCTCAAGTAAAAACTAAAGATCAATCAGTTCAATTAGGATGTCTACAAATAGTGTTGCTTAAGACTCAACGTAAATGCACACATAAGGTTCAAACTACACATACAATGCACAATTGTGCACTCAAAGATTCAAATTGTGACTCACCATTATCAAGTGTACTCAAGTTCACAATGCTTGCTTCAAATGCAAGTTCAAGCTTAACAAAGGTACTCAAATGCCCTCACAACAAAGATGATTCTATAATCACACAAAATTTCTCAAACATTTAAAGTACCGGAATCACATATAACTCTCACACTCACAAAGATGAACACATGCATGACTCCACCCATAGGCTTGCTCTTATTTTCCAATCAACATTTGTTTCAGCCCACTAAAGATCACAAAGGTCTTTTAAGGCTTGTAACAGGGCTGAGTGTAAATGTATGGTCATGTAGGCTTAGTGGTTTCTACCTTCATGCAGTATGGCCCAAAAATCACTATTTCTCCTTCTTTTTCACATTCAGACATGTTCAAACTCCACCTCATTATTCAACTCAACATGAATCACCGGATACCCCGTTATTCTTCATTCTTTTCACACACTTTATTTCACAACTTTTCTCTTTTTCAGTCTTCTTCTTTCTTCTCATTCTCTTCTTTCTTTCTTTTGTTTTAATATGGAGGGCTTGCATCTTTTTCAATACAATCTATCAAAGAGGGAATCTTCACACTTCTTGACTTTCCTTCTTTTTTCACCACACCCCTAACTTACGCTTTTGGCCTAAGTTGGCTATTCAAACAAACTACTACTTCATGAAGGTTATGAGTGATGAGATAAAGAGGTCAAAGTTGCTCAAGTTTCTTCTAAGAAAAGGATAGGCTCAAAAGGTGCCAAGCAAGGTTCACACATCTCACAAGGTTTGCCACAAAGAGATATATTGTAAAATTGGCTCACTCGTCAAAAATTCTTGCCTAAGATCATTTCCATTGCTTTCTTCACTCAATAAATCGAACCAACGGGGTGAATTCTAGGTGTCATCAAGCACAATGTTCAAGGTAGCCTCACCACATCAAGCATTGATACAATTATCAAACAAGACTCCACACTTTCTAGCTAGTGTGCAATGCTTATCATAAGAGACTCATTCGACAACCGGCTAGTCACAACGAGATGCTAAAAGTTCACATATTATTTATGCAACTTAGTTTGCCTCATCGTAGCTACATATTCATTTTGTTCAGTTAAGAGAACTATTCAAGTCATCAATATTGAGCGTAACTGACACTCAAATTTGCACAAGAACAGACACAATTACATACACAAGAAGTGGAAAATTTTTAAAATTGGGTTCAAAACCATTTTCATATCAAGACATGAACCACAACTTAACACAAAGCAAGCTATATATATATATATGTATATGTAACACCATGTAGCCTTAAGAGGGAAGTTTATCATGGTTTAGAGGGTTTAGAATATTAGAGCATCAAGGTGTCACCCACGAGGGCCATCCATGTCCCTTGGTTGGACCCACACTCTGTGGGAAGCCTCGTGGATGAGCACCCTAGAGAAACTAAGCAAGAAAACTTTCTAAGGCATTAACCACGGCTGGACCCACTCCCCGTGGATGGGGGTCATAGGTCAAGTGCCATTTCCAGAGCTGTAGACCCCAAACCACGCCCAACCAAGATGGGCCATAGGTCAACCTACGCCCTGTGGTTGGGGTCTCTTGTATGGTGTAGTAAGGTCGGTTAGTGAGGACTTAATGGAATATTCTTACATTTATTAAGGATTAAGTGGTGTTGTGTTACCCTAGTTTAGACCACCTATATAAAGACATTAGAGCCCTAAATTAAGTCGTTAGAGTCATTATTTCAAGATCCCAAAAGAAACCCAATTCCCTCTCAAATAATCTCTCTCTAGAAAGTGAAGAAGATGAAGAAGAAAAATCAAGCTAGGTCAAATCAAGTCTCCAATCTTTCAATCTTTGTTGGATTTGTAATCAAGGTATGATGGATTTTCCCCAATTTAGAAGAAGAATTCCCCAAGTCAAACTAGGGTTTCTTCTAATGTTATGGGTTATGATCCAGTAGAGTGGATTATGATTGTTTGTGCTTTTTTATGATAGAATTGCCTTATTTTAGTATGATTACTCATATATTCATGATTAACCTATGATTCTAAGGTGAAATTGATATAGTTGAGTTTTATGCCATGAAAGGGGAAATTGAGGGCTTAGATGTGATCTTATAAGACTAATGAATTTCTTTATAGATGGCCTGAGATTAGAGAACCTAGATATGAATTTCTTAAGTGTAAGTCATATAGACATGAATCAAATTAGAGTAAAGCTTATATGATGAATTATGATTAATAGTGCTTGAGATTAAGCCTATAAGATGATATATGATTAGAATTACTTAAACAATGAAGCATATGATTAGAATGTCTTGTGAACAAGGCATATGTGATGATCATGAGAAGTATTTCCTTGAGAGTAAGGCTTGTAGTTATGAATGTTAATTTCTAAGGCTTCGAGAGTAAGGGTAATATGATGAACTAGGTATGATAAGGCTTTGAGACTGAAGCTTATGTGTATGTGGATTGGTATAAGGTGTTGTTGTGGCAGGACTTTACCCACATGACCTACAATATGAATGTATCAGATTATGCATGTTCTTATAGAATCTATGTAAATGCTTTAAGAACACTTTGAGAATAAAGTGTCCATGATTATTATATTAAATATGATATGGACGCTTGTAGCTAAGTTGAGTTCGGCTTCAAAATGGGATCCCTTTACACTAGTTGAGTCTGGGTTACCAAGTATATCTCCTAAGTTGGAGACCTTTTACACTAGTTGAGTTCGGGTTTCTCGTAACAATCTCCATATCTATAGAATTGCCTAAAATGAATCAAAGAATGTATCAAATATGTTAGCTTGAAGTAGTGACGAGATATCCCTTCATGAATAGCTTGACTTTGTAAGACAAGATCATAAATGTTAGCTTGAGATAGTAGGACTCATGGATAGCCTTGGATTGCGAAATCATACACTTCTAATGTAGCTTGGACTAGCATAATAGGATTCTTGCATGATAGCTTGACTTGGTGAGGCCATATCATTTCATGATAGCTTAGATTGAGAAATAGTACCCTTCCTTGAGTAGCTTGGACTTGCATGAGAGAGTGCTTTCAATGATATCTTGGTCTATCATAGTATGGTGATTTTCCTTGATAGCTTTTAATTGGTAAATAGTAACCATTCATGAGTGATGTTATGCTATGGACTAGTAGAGAGTTACTCTACCATGATAGTATGAATATGAGGGACAAGTCCCTAATTAAAGTAGCATGTGTATGATGAAATAAAATTACTTCAAGGAAATATTTTAAGTATGTTTCTATATTAGATTGATTGTACAATGTATGCTTAGCTTGGATTGTTTCTATAGTTGCGTTCCTTGACATCTTTGACTAAAGGTGAATCATCCATTGTCCATGAGAAATAAGCTAAGGATGAGATAAAAAGATGATGAATTTGAATGAGGTACTAAAGTGGCTTGCTTAGTATGGGTGAGATTTAGGGGGTCTTATCCATGCATTGCACAAGCATGCCTTGAAGGTTACTTATGAAGTATTTCTCTTATGTTATGCTGATCTAGATGAATTGATTATACCTATGACTATGTTGTTATCTCTTATGCTTATAGCTTATGTTTTATGAGGTATATCTTATGATTGTTGTATATATCTTATGTCAATTAATGCCTATATTATGTTTATGCTGATGATTTATACTAGCCATCATATTTAGTACTTTATTGTACTAACGCATACTCTTTCCTACATTCTTAGCAAATGTAGGGTCCAACGATATTGACTTCCACCCCTGGCTAGGATCTTAGTAGAAGCAAACAAGTGAACATTTGGTGAGTCCTCATAGCATCGAGGACTTTACAACTATGCTCTTTTATGTTTTTATTTATATTTAAACTTTTGTATGAGCCGTTTCCCTAGACTATGTAAGTGTTAGATGGTTTGAGACAATGTTAAATACTTCCGCTTCATTTTATGAGACTTTGATTGTATTGAAAAATTGTTTTAAATTTCTGCACATTTCTACTATCTTATGTTATGATATGTTAAGGGGATAGTATGAGGTCTCTTGGGGTCTCATACGCCTTGTTACATCTAGGAAGTACCCCTGGGTCCTGACAAACTTGGTATTAGAACACAGGGTTTAGAATGGTTCTAGGATGTCTCAAAACCATGTCTAGTAGAGTTTTGTTCATAAGTTCATGTGAAGGGTGCCACATTTATGAATGAGAAGTTATTGGATGTTTAGGAAACTTTAATCCTTCATTCTCTAAGTCATTCCATAGAGTTTAACTCTATTAGGTCTTTCTCCTAATTCATGCCCAATGGTTTTCAGGATATGGCTACTACAACGGCTAATACTAGAAGGAATGAGGAAGACAATATGGATCAAGAAGCTCCTCCTCAATATCCGAATGATCCTTTGGATGAGATTGTAACAAATGCGGAGTTTAGGTCGGCTTTCCAAGTATTGACTCAAGCCGTGACAACTCAAGCCAATAGAGACGTGGTATCCCCGTGAACCCAATTATGGGTACAACTGCTTCAAGAGTGAGGGATTTTATGAGGATGAATCCTTCGAAGTTTTATGGGTCAAAACTTGAGGAAGTTCCTCAAGAGTTTATAGATGAGGTCTATAAGGTGTTAGACATTATGGGAGTTACTTTGGTAGAGAAGGAGGAACTAGCCGCTTACCAACTTAAGGGAGTTTCTCAAGTGTGGTTTAATCAATGGAAAGAGGCTAGATCAGTGGAAATGGGTCCCATAGAGTGGGAGAGGTTCAAAAATGTTTTTCTTGATAGTTTTTTCCCTCTAAAGATAAGAGAGGCTAAGGTTCTTTCATTCATTAACCTTATGCATGGTAGTATGAGTGTTAAGGAATATGCCTTGAGGTTTACCCAACTATGTAAGTATGCTCCTTCTATTGTGGCGGACCGTAGGGCTAAGATGGGTAAGTTCGTGTCGGGAGTGTCCGATCTAGTGATGAATGAATTTCAGATGACCATGCTTGTTCCTGATATGGATATTGCTCGTCTTATGACTCATGCTCAATAAAACTAAAAGGGAGAGCTAAGGAGAAAGAGGTCCAGAAATGATGATTGTGATTCCTCTCATGAAAGGTCCGAGGGACAAGCTCGTTCTAGGAATCCAGAAAGGTTTTGTGGACAAGATTACTCCAATACTCCTAAGTATAGTGATGATAGGGTGTCTAACCCTAAGCCACAAGGAATTAGTAGTAGTCCCTATGGCCTACTTGTGCTAGATGTGGAAAAAGACACGAGGGTAGGTGTTTGGCCGGTAGTGAGGATTGCTTTAGTTGTGGTGAGAGTGGCCACAAAATGAGAAATCGTCCAAGGGTGAAGGCTAAGGGTAAGAAAGTTTCTCCTAGTGGTTCGGATGGGAATGCTCCAAAGAAGAATAGGTTCTATGCTCTCCAAGATAGAAGTGGACATGAGTTTTATTGACATCCTTTGAGAGGGCACCACGTCGCGGTGACTTAATTTTTAAAGATTTAAAAGAAATTTAAAAACGGTAAAAGAGAAAAGGGAGTCGCCACCTAATTTTAGGAAAACTAGGAAACTAATTAATTAATTAATAAAAAAAATATCTACGAAACCAATAGATTCTAGGTAAGGGGTTCAAGTTATTCTGAAGGGAAGGTGTTAGGCATCCTTCGAAATCCACAATTGTGGGTCTCGACTGAATTCATTTTTTTTCAAATTGAGGAGGAGATAAGAACAAATAAATAAGTATAATGAACATGTGATATACACAAGTAAGGAAACAAAACAATAATATAAGAAACAGCCTAAGATTTGTCTAATATCGATACATACAAAATAACGGATAAAAGTATAATTTAAATTTCATTCGAATAACTTCAATGGGAAGCAACTATGTGTACCTGTAAAGACACTTAGTAAAACGGTTAGTAATAAATAAATATGAATAAATGAAATAATAACTTAAAAATAAAAACCCGTCTTATTAACATTGGGGAGGCCTCCAAAATCGACTGAGAGATTTTATCATTGGCCAATATCTAACATCAACCAACGCTAAAGGGAAGAAATAATCAAAATAAGGCAATAGTAACAATACCAACGAATAAGAGATGGTTCTTAAAGTCCAGCAATAACAAATATATTATTCAACAAATCATCAATAAATGCATAAGTAAATTAATATTAACAATAGAGTAACCGATTAAATGAATAACATAATTATAATAGTAACTAAATGATTTTACTAATAATGGAAAATATCTTTTTTTTAATAAAATAAAATGAGAAACTACCATGTTTATTTAACCAACAATCGAAATAATCCAAACTAAACATAAAATCCATAACAAACCATGTTGCTTGAAACATTTTGAAAAATGCATGAAGTTAATTCAAATAAATTAAAAGCAATTATAAATGAGCAAAACATAAGAACAACGACTAAATCAAAATAAATAAAGACCCAAACCATAAAAAATAAGGAAACAAAGTAATCATCACATATACAATTCTATAATAATAGTAATCCAAACAAAGTAGTGAGCAACATATATTTACAGACAATCAAAACAAAAACAAATTAATTTAAAACAGTACAAAATAATAACAACACCAAAAATAATAAAAACATTGAATCACCATCAAAATAATAATAGTCAACAAAAAATAATGATGCATAATGATAATAACAAGATAAACAGTACCCAACTATAGAAGAACAAAATAGTATAAGCAATGTATAATAATCCTAATAAATTCAAAATATTTAGAATGCAACACAACAAGCAAAATTTAAATTGTAAAAATATAACAACTTAACGGGCAAAGTAGAACAGCAAAACACTATCATAGCATCACTGAAAAGCAAACAAACTCACTGGAAAGTGTGGGAAAGAAAAAATCAATTCACTCAATAACAATATTCTAAAATAAGAAGACAAAGAGTACCAGTTTTTCTAGAAAAAGAAGAAAGAAGCTAGGTAGGTTGGGATCTAGTTCAATGGTTTTTTGCCGGAGCTTGAGGTTTACCAGAGATAGAGGTCGGAGCTCCACTAGGAAAAGAGGGAAAACGGGAAAGTGTTTTGTTGTTGGGTGAAGCTTGTGACTCACGTGAAATCTGCAAAAACAACATAAAATTGTGCAAGAGAAAGGGGAAGGGGTTTGGAGTTGTTTAGCTCTGATTCATCGGAGCTTTGAGCTCCTTGCTGGAGTTGCTGCCGGAATCGCTGGATTGGGGGTAGTTGTTGCTGGAATAGAGGGAAAGGGAAGGGCAGCTTAACTGGGTGATGTTTGGTCGGAACAATGGTGGGTCTGGTTAGGTTTTTAGTGATGTGAGGTTCGTTGATGGCTGGGTGGTTGGTGTCGATTTTGGGGGTTGTTTCCCAGATGTTTCAGGTGGGTACTCTGGTGGGTTTTGCCGAAGCAATGGTTGGTCGTCTGATGGATAAAAGTGAGTGTTTGGATGGCTTGTTTGATGTTGGTTCACTAGTTGTGTGGGTGAGGGACTGTTTGTCCAGAAACAATTGATAGAAAGGGAGAGATGAGTTGGGTTTCACCGGAAAACGAAAAAGGGGTTTTGGGTTGCCGGAACTTTGCGGGATTCCGGGGTGGTGGCAGCCGAAATAATTAATGACTAGTGGAACCCTTTTGTGGAGAAAAGTCTTAAAATTTCCGATCCTAATCTAAAAATATTTCATCACCACTTAACTTAATGAGCAAACTATTATTTAAATAGGGAGTTGAAAACTACCAATAATACAATACCACTATCTTAAAACCGTAAGCCAAAACCATCGGTTAATAAAATATTTGTGTATGAAATCTTATCCATATTTGAATGAATTTCTAGACTGTACAAAATATCAAAATGAATATTAACAATTGTAACTGATAAATGAATATGAAAAAATGTAATGAACGTAACCAATAACATGTAAAAAATACAATTTAACAGAAATAATGATTTTATAAAAAAATGAACAAATATTTGAACGTATTCAATCGGTTGTGACAAAATAATATAAATAGAATTAATCGATAAAAATCCTAATACTTTGACAATAACGATAATTATCAACAAATTACATTAAAATGGCAAAATATGCTTTTTGAACTATTTAAAAAATAAAATACTTAAAAGTATTAACTTTAGAAATATCACACCAAATTTTGGTGTCAACAAGTGTCCCCTAGATGTGACTACTGGTATGTGTTTTATGCTTATTTATATTCCGGTATTGCTTGTCTTTTGTGACTTTATATGGTATACTTTGATGTTGTCTTTTGTATGAATGAGCTTCATTGTTGTTATTGTTATATTGATGGTAGAACCCGACCTAGTCACTATGAGTTTCAGGTGTACGTTTGGAAGATTTGATGAACATGGTGTTTAGAAGATACCTTGAGATGTTCAAGGGTAGTAGTATAGTTCATCGTGGTTTAGAATCATCACGTGTGATGGATGTGAAAGCTTAAGTGATATCTTGATCCGGCCTTAGAATTGAAAGTGATGGTGCTTAGAAAGTCTACCTAGGCTTACTCCCAAGGGGGATATGGTGTGCTTAGATAGCAAGGTCATTGAGTGTTCTTAATGTTCATGATTTGGGTTGCTAGAAATTCTCACTTTGAGAGGTGTAATGAGTTTGGGAAAGTTTAGTCCCCATTTTGTAAACCAATATGAGATCTTAGGCCGGCAAATTAAGAAATAGAAGAACAAGGGAGATGCTTCCATGAAAGTGTTAAGGAGTGATCTTTTAGTGATGGATTTAGGTGATGATACTACTTGGGAGGCCGAGGCTAGTAAGATGTCTCGATATCCTCATCCTTTTTCCATATGTTCCTCCTTTAGCTTTGAGATGATGAATTCCTCATAGTTTGTTCCTTATGTGGAGTCATGTATGTTTTAGATGTTTCCATGATTTCCTTATGTGGTGCATGTTCATGAAAAATCATGTTTAGAAAGAAAATGAGTTGCTTGATTGATTTTCCTAATGTTGTAGTGCATTGAGTAGAGTTTCCTATAGACTTCATGAGATGAGATGTGAACCATGCCCTAGCTTGGAGTTGAGAGATTCCTCCTTCAATGTATGTTATTAGTATATATTGCATATAGGCTCCATGAGGATGTATTGAGCATGCTTATAGCTTGGAGATGGTAGTTCCTCCTTGAACATGAGTATATGTAGAATTCTATGCATTTGGGGTTGTTAGATGTAGTTCCTACCTCTCTTGTGATGCATTGAACATGTTTAGCTTGGAGATGAAGTTCCTCCTTTGGTTATGTGCATTTGGATTAGTTGCATGCATGATGGGTTTCTAGTCTTGAGTCGTGACCTTAAGAAATGCCTAGAATGTCATTCGAGGACGAATGATCTCAAGTGGGAGATATTGTAACACCCTGTAGCCTTAAGAGAGAAGTTTAGCATGTTTTAGAGGGTTTAGTATGTTAGACCATCAAGGTGTCACACATGAGGGCCATCCACGCCCCGTGGTTAGACCAATGCTCCGTGGGAAGCCTCGTGGATGAGCACCACAAAAATTGTCTAAGAAAACTGCCTAAGGCAGTAACCATGGCTAGACCCACGCCCCGTGGATGGGTCTACGCATGGTGGATAGGATTCGTAGGTCAAGTTTCATTTCCAAAACTGCAGACCCCAAACCACGCTCAACCAGGATGGGCCGTAGGTCAACCTAAGCCCCGTGGTCGGGGTCTCATGGATGAGGCAGTAAGGTCAATTAGTGAGGACTTAATGGAACTTTACGGAATTATTTAAGGATTAATTGGTGTCCATTTTACCCTTGTTTAGACAACCTATATAAAGACTTTAGACTCTTAATTTAAGTCATTCAAGTCATTATTTCAAGATCCCAAAAGAAACCCAATTCCGTCTCAAATATTCTCTCTCTAGAAAGTGAAGAAGAAGAAGAAGAAGAAGAGGAATCAAGCTAGGTCAAGCAAAGTCTGAAATCTTTCAAACTTTGTTGGATTTGTAATCAAGGTATCATGCCTTATTCATCCGTGGAATCCTTTCATCCATGGAACCCTGCGTTTTCCCCAATTTAGAAGAAGAATTCCCTAAGTCAGACTAGGGTTTCTTCTAATGTTATGGGTTATGATCCAATAGAGTGGATTGTGATTGTTTGTGATTGTTTATGATATAATTACATTATTTTAGTATAATTACACATATATTCATGATAAACCTATGATTCTAAGGTGAATTGATATAGTTGAGTTTTATGCCACGAAAGGGGAAATTGAGAGCTTAGAGGTGATCTTATAAGATTGATGAATTTATGTATAGATTGCTTGAGATTAGAGAACCTAGATATGAATTTCTTAAGAGTAAAGCATATAGAAATGAATCGAATTAGCTAAAAGATGATATGATGAATTATTATTGGTAATGCTTGGGATTGAGCCTATAAAATGGTATATGATTAGAATTGCTTAAAGAATGAAGCATGTGATTGGAATGCCTTGAGAACTAGGCATATGTGATGATCATGAGAAGTATTGTTTTGAGAAGAAGGCTTGTAGTTATGAATGTTGATTTCTAGGGCTTTGAGAGTAAGGCTAATATGACGAACTAGGTATGATAAGGCTTTGAGAGTGAAGTTTATGTGTATGTTGATTTGTATAAGTTGTTGTTGTGGAAGGACTTTGACCTATAATATGAATGTATAAGATTATGCATGTTCTTATAGAATCTATGTAAATGCTTTCAGAACACTTTGAGAATAAAGTGTCCATGATTATGATATTGAATATTAGATGGAAGCATATACGTAAGGTGAGTCCGGCTTCCAAATAGGATCTTTTTACACTAGTTGAGTCTGGGTTCCCAAGTATATCTCATGAGATGGAGACCTTTTACACTAGTTGAGTCCGGGATTTCTAGTAACAATCTCTGTATCTATAGAATTGCCTAAAATGAATCAAAGCATGTATGAATTATGTTAGGTTGAAGTAGTAATGAGATGTTCCTTCATGAAGAGCTTGGCTTAGGAAGACAAGACCATGCATGGTAGCTTGAGATAGTAGGACTCGTGGATAGCCTTGGATTGAGAAATTGTAACCTTCTAATGTAGCTTTGACTAGCATAATAGGATGCTTGTATGATAGCTTGACTTGGTGAGGCCACATCATTTCATGATATCTTGGATTGAACAATAGTACCCTTCCTTGAGTAACTTGGACATGCATGAGGGAGTGCTTTCCATGATAGTCTTGTCTAGTATAGTTAGGTGATTTTTCTTTGATAGCCTTGAATTGGTAAATACTAACCATTCATGAGTGATGTTATACTATGGACTAGTAGAGAGTTACTCTACCATGATAATATGAATATGACGAACAAGTCCCTAATTAAAGTAGCATGTGTATGATGAAACAAGATTACTTCAAAGAAGTATTTTAAGTATGTTTCTATATGAAATTGATTGTATGATGTATGCTTAGCTTGGATTGTTGCTGTAGTTTCCTTCCTTAACATGTTTGACTAAAGCTGAATTTTCCCTTGTCTATGAGAAATAAGCTAAGGATGAGATCAAATTATGATGAATATGAATGAGGGCCTAAAGTGGCTTGCTTAGTATGGGTGAAATTTATAGGGTCTTATCCATGCATTTGACAAGCATGCTTTGAAGGTTACTTATGAAGTGTTTCTCTTATGTTATGTTGGTCTAGATGAATTGATTATACCTATGACTATGTTGTTATCTCTTATGCTTATAACTTATGTTTTATGGGGTATCTCTTATGATTGTGGTATATGTCTTATGTTGACTAATGCCTATATTATGCTTATGTTGATGAGTTACGCTAGCCATCATATTTAGTACTTTATTATACTAACGCATACTCTTGCCTAGATTCTTAACAAATATAGGGTTCGGCGATATTGACTTCTACCCCCCATGGCTAGGATCTTAGTAGAAGCAAGCAAATGAATATTTGGTGAGTCCTCATAGCATTGAGGATTTGACCACTTTGTGCTTTTATGTCTTTCCTTATGTTTAGACTTTTGTATGGGCTATGAGTCCCAAGACTATGCAAGTGTTATATGGTTTGAGACAATGTTAAAGACTTTCGCTTCATTTTATGAGACTTCGATTGTATTGGAAAAATGTTTCAAATTTCCGCACTTTTCTACTATCTTATGTTATGATATGCTAAGGGTCTTGTATGAGGTCACTCGGGGTCTCATATGCCTTGTTACATCTTAAGGGTACCCCTGGGTTGTGAAATATAAAACCCAATAAGATTAATATTCACAAAAACACAATTGAAATCAATATTCACACAACAACCCACAAAAGAGGTAGGTATGGAAATACCTCACCCCACCAACAAGAAAATGCAGTTGTCCTCAAATGCAAGTAAAAACCAATAGTCAATAAAAGAACCGAGAGGGAGGTAAAATTAATCATCCTATCAGTCTAGGACTGGGGTGAAGTCTGAGCAACAGTCACTCCATTTGTCGGGGCATCAATGCCCGGTGTATTATCATCCTTGGCTCCACTGGAGCTTACCATCGAAGTATCCTGGAGTGATGCCTATCTCGCGATCTCAAACATAGCACCCTCCAAGTCAGCCAGGTCCTCCTAGACAGGCTCCTCACAAACACCAAGTTGCTCCTCATCTGTCTCAGCCTAGGACTCTGCAACAGCATCATCAGCTCTAACTTCATATCTGGTGGTAGCCGGAGGCACATCATAATAAGATGCACCATCGCTGCTCGGGACATCTGGGATCTCCACCGTCCCAGACATTAAAGTAAAATTAGTGGACTTCGGCTAGTCCACATCCTTCCTCGACCTAGTGATATTGTCCTTTAAGGCCTTCACAGCATCAGTGGCTCCCTGGCCCTTCACACACTCTCCTACTCTCGCAGTCAGGGCATCCAGGGCCAACTTGTGGCAATCAATCTCAGATCTAAGGGGTGTCAAAGCAACATCAATGGAACTCTCGATCATCCCAGGAATAGCAACCTCTAACCAGGAGGCACTCACATCGGCAGATTGGGCCAGATGCCCCATCTTGAACCACATCACTTGGGTGATCGGTGATTGGAGGTCGGGGAACAGAGGTTCCAGCAGCAGAAGATCTAGGGGGAGGAGGTGCAGCAGATGTTCCAGGAGTATCATAAGGAGTGGAGATAAAAGTACCTGAAGGCCCAGTGGCTAGAGTAGGCATGCTTTCTTATGCATGTATTGTAATGATTCGGAAAATGATAGGTTGAACTAGAGCCTAATCGTGAGGGTCAACGTCAAGGTACGTGTTAGCCTCCGTAGTTGAAGGACCCTTTTTAGGTTTGGTATGGGGTTGCAAGGGCATGTGCCAAGGAAAAGGGGGCAAAGCCTAGACAAAATCCAAGGCTACCCAACCCTTGACCAATCACTGCCAGGGTTCACAACTACCTTCACTACCAGTGGTCTTGACCACGGTCCGTGAATGGGTCCGTAAAGACCCCTTTGCCTTGTGGGAGTTGAGTTAAGTTGAGGAGGCTACTGCCTCAAAGACCACGGGAACCACCATGATCTGTGGTCCCTATAAGGTCCGTATAATTTTTCTTGAAGATCACTTGGTTCATGGGAAGCAAGTCAGCTTGGCCAAGCTATTGCATCCATGACCACGACCGTCACCACGACTCGTGGTCTTGACCACAGATCATGGGAGGTCTCGTGGTCATCCCTAAGGTCCTTGAGGGATTGTAAAGTTGGAGAGGCACACTGGTCAAGGGACCACGGTCACCACCATGACCTGTGGTGCCCTCACGACCCGTCAAAGTGGGCATGGTCTCTGACGAGGCTACCTTAGTTAGGGGTTTTTGTGTAATTTCATATTAATTAATGTGTGGGGTCGATTGTAATTGTTTTATATCACTAGTTTATATAGTTTTAAGTCTTAAAACAAGTCATTTACTCCTATTTCTCCAAAACCTAAATAAAAACAAAAGAGTTCCTCCTGTCAAAAATTGTCCTCTAGAATTTCCCAAAGAAGAAGAAGAAGAAGTGGGAGCTAGGGTTTGTGGATTCAATGTGTTCTTCCTCAAATTTCTTGGGGATTCAGAAGCAAAGTATGGTGATCCTTCATCTAGGGGTAGCTTTCACCCCTAGAGTCCATTCAAAGTTAGTTTTCAAAGTTTTCAAGTTTCTCAAAACCGAGGGTTTTACTCTAACTCATGTGTTCCTTCTTCAAATATTTTCAAATGGTTATTAATTATAATTGTATTAGTGTTTAATTGATGATTTATGATGAAAATACTCTATAAACCCATGAAATTCCTCAATCCCTAAATTGTGCCTTTATACAGTGGGTTTGTTGATCATGAAAGCATATGAATGGAATTTGTCTAAATTGCTTTAGGTTATTGATTGTATCATTATACATTCCTTAATTGTAGTGAATTGTTGGTGTGTTGGTGATTTGAGACTCATCGCCTTGAATGGCATAGTATGAGGAATTGAGTATTATCATGATGTCTTGTATATGAATGTGAATCTAATGAACGTAATATGATCATGTATTTAATGTAATTGTGTTATTATTGAAAGGCTATTTCTCAATTTGACACTCATGAAGGTGATGATAGAATGTGAAGGGTTTCTACAATGTGAAGTTATATCTTGAATTGGTAGGCTTAGGCATCCTTTTCTTGTATAATTGAAAGTAATGTGGATTAATGTATCTTGAATTGGTAGGCTCAAGGCATCCTTTTCTTGTATTGATGAATGTGACCTTGAATATAATATCATTTCTTGAATTGGTAGGCTTATGCATCCTATTCTTGTATAATGGATGTGTCTTGACTTGATGAATATGAATCGATAGGCCAATGGAATTCCTTTAATAAATGAATGATGAAGTATTCTAGGCTATGTCTTGAACCGGTAGACCTAGTGTTGGTATCTCTTCATGATGAGTCTACAAACTAATGTGATGATAAGCCTTGAATCGGTAGACCTAGTGTTGGTAGCCCTTTCATATGTGAAATGATGAACCTTGTATCTGTAGACCCAATGTTGAAGACACCATTCTTGGAAAGTAAATGAGATATCCTTAATGTACCTTGAATCGGTAGACCTAATTGCGGTGTCCCTTTCTTGTGTAATGTACTTTCGGTCGGTAGGCCTAATGTTGGTAGCCCTCTCAAGAACAATAATGTTAATGAAAATTAAATACTCTATGGGAATGGAGGCTAAGCACTGAGTGGATATGGTAAGATGGAAACTCTCTCGATGTTAGGCAAGGGTTCTAATGAACATCTTCATATCCCATAACTATGTGCCCACATAGGATATTAGCTATTGGTTTCAACCTACCCTAAAATGTTACCGGTCTTACCTTAGGCTAGTAGACCACCTCTTTATTGTGTGGGGCCATATGACACCGGATTCCATGGTTGGCTCTCATTGTCTATGTCGGTTAATGTCTATTCCCATCGTGTGAGATGTGTACTATGGTTTCTTGAGAAGTTCTATGATGTGTGGGTAGTAGTATGGGATGCCATCCATGCATTCCTAAGTAGGCTTTGATAGGGCTATAGTGATTTCACTAATGTCTTAATGACTAACGAATGAAAGGGCTCTTAATGAAGCTAATGAAAAATGTTGACTTCAATGTCTAATGTGATGATGCATGCTATATTTGGGTTTTATTATGAGTTATTTTACCTTGTAATGACTTATGAAATGAATGTGTTCCTTATGCATGAGTAATGCTTGAAGTTAAGTATGAAATGGTAAGTTCATCTAAGGTGGCCTCAAAGTGGCACTTAGTGTGGATAGTAGTATGGGATGATATCCTAACATTGCACAAGTGTAGCTAAGGGTTACTTAAGGTGAATGTTCAAATGTGATGATTATAACTTGTATGATGATTAGACTTGTATTTTATGTCTCTTATACTAATGTACATGATATTTCTAAAAAAGTGGCATAATGCATGGTCTCCAACCAAAATGTTTGTTTAAAAGCATGTTTTTGCATGGTAATCTTACTTAGTACATTTTTGTGTGCTAACCCAGATTTCTCTTATTTTACTACCAGTGTAGGTTCCGGCAATTGAGTTATTATTCATCTAGTTCAAAGGCTTGGATTGAGAGTCTTCCAAGGCTAAGTGGTATGTCCTCATAGATCGAGGACAAGTGTTTAGATGTTTCCTTTCTTTCATGTAATAGACATTTGTTAGTCTTTTGATTGTAAAGGGTCGTGACCCTACTTTTATTTCAATATATTGTTTTAGATGGCCATGTGAGACAATACACTTCCATTGTTTCAAATGTTTTTATAAAGTTTTGATGTTGGTAGCCCTCTCAAGTACAATAATGTTAATAAAAATGAAATAATATATGGGAATAGAGGCTAAGCACCTAGTGGATATGGTAAGATGGAAACTCTCTTGATGTTAGGTTAGGGTTCGAATGAACATCTTCCTATCCCATAACAATGTGCCCACATAGGATATTAGCTAGTGGTTTCAACCTAGGCTAAAATGTTACCTGTCTTACCTTAGGCAAGTAGACCACCTCTATACGGTGTGGGGCAATATGACACCGGATTCCATGGTTATTTATCATGGTCTATGTCGGTTAATGCCTATTCCCATCATGTGAGATGTGCACTATGGTTTCTTGAGAAGTTTTATGAAGTGTGGGTGGTAGTATGGGATGCCATCCATGCATTGCACTAGTAGGCTTTGATAGGGCTATTGTGAGTTCTCTAATGTCTTAATGACCAACGAATCAAAGTGCTCTTAATGAAGCTAATGAAGAATGTTGACTTCAATGTCTAATGTGATGATGCATGCTATACTTGGGTTGTATTATGATTTATTTTCCCTTGTCATGACTTATGAGATGAATGTGTTCCTTATGCATTAGTAATGCTTGAAGTTAAGTATTAAATAGTAAGTTCATCTAAGGTGGTCTCAAAGTGGCACTTAGTAGGGATAGTAGTATGGGATGCTATCCTTACATTACACAAGTGTAGCTTAGGGTTACTTCAGGTGAATGTTCAAATGTGATGATTATGACTTGTATGATGATTGTACTTGTATTTTATGTCTCTTATACTAATGTACATGATATTTCTAAATAAATGGCATAATGCATGGTTTCCAACCAAAATGTCCGTTTATAAGCATGTTTTTGCATGGTCATCATACTTAGTACATTTTTGTGTGGTAACCCATATATCTCTTATTTTACTACAAGTGTAGGTTCCGGCAAGTGAGTTACTATTCATCTAGTTCAAGGGCTTGGATTTAGAGTCTTCCAAGGTTAAGTGGTATATTCTTATATATCGAGGACAAGTGTTTAGATGTTTCCTTTCTTTCATGTAATAGACATTTGTTAGTCTTTCGATTGTAAAGGGTCGTTACCTTAGTTTTGTTTCAAGATATTGTTTTAGATGGCCATGTGAGACAATAGACTTCCGTTGTTTCAAATGTTTTGACTGTATGGATTTAAAGAAAAGTTTTTAAATTTTGCACTATTTCTATGTATTGAATGTTATGAATGCTAAGATTTTTGTACGAGACCCCTTCGGGGTCAAGTATGCCGTGTAACTTCCAGGGTATAGGCTCAGGTCGTTACAGGTATCATATCAATATCAACCTCATGTGATGTCTTCACCGGGGCTGCACTCCTCATGTCAGCCTCGTTGAGCGTGTACTCAACCTCTATATGCTAGACGTCAGTAGAAAATGTGGGTGTAACCTCGACATCCCTCTTCTCATGTCGTGGAACTCAGGCTCGTCCACACAACTTGGTTATCAACACCAGAAATAGGAGAGATTGATGCTTATCGTGACCAACGACACTAACTACTGTTCGAGTGTCTACGATCGTCGATAATATAATAACCCAACCAAGGGTTGGGGTCGTGTCCCAAGGGAGTGGTCTTGAGAATTAATAGAAAAATAAAATCTAGTTATAACTAGTCGTAGCTAAAGACATTAACGATTAAAAACATTGTAAATCAAAGGGGGACACAAAAGTGTCAAATATCAATTTAGGGTTTTTGTCATAAGTATAGCTAAAACAACAAAAATAACAAGAAAATCAAGTATGGAAATTTGCAAGGTAATAGTGACTAGGCTAAGCTTTAGATGGAAATAAGTTCCCTCTCGGGCAACTTACCCCGTTTCAAATGCATTCCTCTCAGACACCCATTTACCGCATGAAGACCAGCTCACGCCTTACCCCACTCAGTCTCCCGAGCTGAGTGTTAGGATATGGGACTAGGGCTCACCCTCTCGGGCTGAACCTCATGTCGACCCACTCCTTAGACCACCATTATAGTGGTCTTGGTTTCGCGACCTCCCTCTCTGGCAAGCCGAAAACACATGGGTGGCTTTGTTTGCAACTACAAACCCATTAACTTAAACCACAACCACTATGTGAAATCACCATTAAAATACATCTAACCTATCAGCAAGCAAGACCCAACAATAATATCAACACATATTTGCTAAATCACACCCCAAGAATAGGGGGTTTTAGCCACACATCAAGAAATAACAAAATACACCTAAAAGGATAGTGAAATCAAATGGGTATAAGAAATTAAACCTTGATTTAAGCAAAGGAAGAAGAATGGAGAACACCCACTTCCAACTTGGGGAAGATGAACTCCTTTCTTCAAGTCTTCCCAAAAACCCTCTCCAAACTTGAGAGTAAAAAAGTACTAAAATTATATTCTCTAAAATTGATACTAAAATCTTGTCCTAAAATCTGATACTAAGCTATAACTCTCAACGAGTATTTATAGTTCGAAAAAATATGTGATGCGGTGGATCACTCGGCGACATTAGTCGGAATCACCGATCAACTCAGCGATTCGCCCTTTGTTGTAGTTCATCACCGTCTTACACCGTCCTTCGACATCATCGTGCTCTAGTTCATTAGGTGACATAGTAATGCTTCGTGGAACTTCTCGACGATGCACCGACTGCTATCATTTTTCGCCGACTTGATCCTTTCTTTCAGGGCTCAGCACACTCGAACAAAAGGCGAAGTGAAACCCTTCGACAATCCTCAGGCCTTCATTTTCTCATTCTTTTCAACCTTCTCGTTCCTTTTTGCGAAGTAGTGTCCATGCAGTCCTTCAAATTTCAAATACCTGAAACTTAAAGGTTTTCATCAGATATTGACATAAAATAAGAATTTGAGGACACAATTTCTATTAAAATAAAGCCCTAAATGAGTCCAATATGTGGATTCATCAGAGATGTCTACTGCTGCTTTTCCCTCATTGCCATTGTCACGCCCTACACTAGGAGAGGCGCAACAGGCACCCGGTGCCTTATTTGACTGACCGAACCAACCGAAACATGAAAGAAATCATACAACAAGGGTCGATAAGGCCACTATAAAACCTGCTGAAATGAGATACCTAGATTGATGAGGTCACCACAATATCAACAACATAAAGAAAGGGCCTACCAGGCGAACTTAACTGATAAAAAACTAGCAAGCCGACAAGGCTGCAACTGCAATCATATAAATAATAAGACGACAAGGCTACATATAGAAGCTAAGAAGACCCAATGAGGTATGTCCACAAGTCTCTATGTATCCTACCACTCGACAGGTTGAGACAAGGCCCCAACAATACCAACAATTGTATACAAAACTCAAGTATGCAAAATCTACATACAACCAACAGCTCCAGGAAGAATGGAGCTTACCAATCTTCAGCTGAGACAAGATTCCTATTGCAAAGAACGATCATAACATTTGTATGAACCTGCATCATGACATGATAAAAGGGTAATAGGGATACCACCTGAAACTGAAACTCTGATAGCCTCCATGGCTGACATCTGACATCATAATAATCAACTATGCATGATATGCTCGTGTAATCGTATGTTGTGAATACATATATATAGATGCAAATGCATGACATACCCAACCAATTGCTAGCAATGGTGGTGTTTTCCGGTAGCTAAACGACATCACATTTGCCAATTTGTGGCCATCAGTGTCTCATACATATAAATATAGGCAATAGGCCTCATACCTCTCGATTATAGCTCGGGAGTAGAATGCATAGCATGTCATATCATGGATTCATAATGCATATATCTCTTACCGTTGTCATGTTCCCAATCTTGGCCCACTGGTACTCTTGTTCTCATAATCCTATAATCACTTTCGTATAAGATATTAACTACTCATAGAACCTCGTAGGCTTTTAGAATAACCCTGAATACTTAACTTGACTTTAGAAAGGTAACTTAAACCTGAGAATATTCATAAAGAGCTTAAGGTGCTTAGAGAGTTTCATTGTAACTTCACTTAACTTTTGTACGACCATTTAGGTCTATAGATTCATAATAGACCTGAAGCTCTTGACTAGACTTCAACTTAGCAAATTAATCATTTAGAAACTCAAAAGGAGTCTGACATGCCTGACCTTATTTACTATAGAAGGCTCCAATTTGGTAATGGAATGAGCTTGCTTAGAAACAAGATTGTTTGACAACTTAATAAGTTTTCATTAGTTCAGCCTCATTCTTAGGGCAATAGCTCGCTAATAAATATAAGGAATAAGAAACTCTACGGAAAATAACTTTAACTGTCAAGTATACTTCAAATAGTACAAACACTATAATGATATGATAATGTCAAGAAATAATATCAGCTAACATCCCAATTCCCTTCACAGAGGGTCTTCCTAGCAATAGAATAGTAAAAATGACTTATTCGATACAATTCTTTTTTTAGAATCCATACGATATGGAAAAAGAAGAAATTTGCCTTAACATACCTTGAATACGACCTTCTTGAAGCTACTATGAACTCCTTCTACCCATTTCCCTTTTCCCAAATATATGATTTGCTACCCTTTATAATTCATAAACAAAATAATGGAGAAAATACGAACTTATTCTGAAAAGGGGAGGACATCGATCAATTTTCTAAAAATATATTAACATATATATATATTAAGAGAACAAGAAGATGATAAGGAGCTGCATACGTTTATTTTATTTTATTGTTTAGAACTGATGCATCACTACCCTTTATTTCTCCAGTATGCCAAAAGCTTATGTAGTGATATACATTGAAATGAAAGGATGTGGGAAATAATTAGACATAAGGGTGGAGACTTTAAACATTAGCCAATCAAAATTAATTACCAACCTTACCTAATATTAATTACTACAGTCCACTTTCTTTCTTTTTATTAAGTGACCAACACGTAGCCAAAATACAATATTCACTAATAAATTTATCTCATTGCGTAAATGCTTGAGCATGACGTAGAACTTTTTTTAATATATCACAATCAATAGAAAATTATTTTGAATAAAATTTACCTCATATAATAAAAAATTATTAACATAAAAAGACTCACTATTTCTATTAAGATATTACTAATTGATAAAACTCTTATATAAATAAATATTTATACAAATATATTGTAGCTAAGAATTTTTCCATAAATGCTCAAGACATTTTAGAAAGGAAATAATATAGAATTTTAAATTTCAAATTTTGATTAAACTATAAAGTTATCAAATCACGTACAATGTTATGATAAAAAAATCTCCAATTTAGGTTGGTAAGACTCTTACACGAGACAAAGTACAATCGTAAATACCCCAAGTGTTAAAACCATCTCTTGTTCAATAATCAAACCTAAATTGTGCCTCATCCTAGCAAAGATGGCATGACCGTGCTGCTGCTAAACCCAAACCAATATCTAGCGGCCACATTAAGATCCTTCTTCTCTATCAGCCCTCCGACCTCAATCCACCTCGGGGTGATGTCAAAAATATGAGGGGCCAGCCAACCTTTCAGGTCATCCAGAGTCTGTATCATGATCATACTCTTGTAGTCATGCATGAATTTGATAGCATGCTCAAACACAACATTTATATCATCATTACTGCATTTAACTTTCTTTCCTTGAACCACTGCAAAGTCCACCGGCTTGAAGGCACTAGCCTTCTTCTTCCCCTGAGGCACCAAGTCACTGTAAGCTGAGTAGAACTCCCAGACCTAAGTAGGAATGTATGGGCCTTGAGGCTTGGTGAATACCTTCAATCTGTGAATCTTAAGAGTGTCCCACACTGCTGGATGTCCGTCCACCACACCATCTGTGGACAATCTCTTCTCCTCTAATATGGTCCTCAATCACTCGACATTTAGTCTGTTGAGTGACCGGGGAGGAGGACCCTGTACTGGTTGCGTTAGAACCACAGTTTGTGCTAGAGTTGGAGGAGGAGGAATCTGAGGCACCAGGATCCTATATAGATCATTCATAGACTTGGAGCGTAGCTCTGGTCTCCGGGCCTGTAATAATTGGTCTTCCTCAAGCTAAGAGATGGAAGCCTGAGAATCCTGTGAATCCCTCTTATTATCAGATGAGGTGAGGTGAGTCTCATAGACTCCCTCACTATCGGAGCTTTCCTCCGGTGTCTCAGCTACGGGCGCCTTGCCCTTCCCCTTGTCCTTGCCCTTGACTACCTTTGGAGGTAGTTTAGTTGCCTTTGCCTTGGAAGCAGCTGCCTCTTCATCTATAGTTGTTCCTCATGCCTGCTTTCATTGCGGCATGTCTCTTCTGGAAGTTTTGGATCTAGCAATTCTTCAAACAACATAGAAAACCGTTATAATTTTTTATAGAAAAAGTGCAGAAAATAAGTGTAGGAAGACTCGCCGAACTAGTCGGCGATTCGCCGAATCACTTTGGCGAGCCAGATCTGGCTCGCCAAAAGTTGCAGCACCAAAAAATCAAAAATTAAAAGCTGGTCGGCGGTGTCCAGGGCCTTTCGGCGGATCGCCGAAAACAATCGGTGAACTAAGGGTAGCACGCCGAAAGTTAAAGTGTATTTTAAGGAATTAGGGCGCAGAAGGGCGATTAAGAAATATTTTCGGTGAGTCGCCAAGTGAACTCGGCTAGCTCAGGCATATCGCCGAAAGTTAAAGAACAAAAACTCAACATTTAAGGAAATTAAAGGCGATCTAAGGGGTGTTTGGCAAACCGCCGAACCACTCGGCGAGCTCGCCAAATGGCCCAACGTGCCAGTTTTCACCCCTTACTTCAAAATCAAGACCGCAGCCCTCGAAATCAAAATTAAACACATACACTATGAAATTAAAGCAAGACCCATACTACCCATACCCTCAGTGTACTCAGTCTTCCCTTGATTTGGCAAAAATTGTCCATTTGACGTCTTTTGCCCTTGAGAATGACGTCAACCACTCCATCATTAGGAAAAATATGACATTTAGCACAATCCGAGGTTATTCAGACTTCACCCCACTAGACCCAAAACATTTTTAACATAACCCAACAGTTTTGACTCGATAATAACAAGAAAAGAAACAAGAATCAATAGTAAAGGCCTATTAATTATGATTTCATTCAAGATTAGGCAAACAGAAAATCACACAATGATTACCAAACAATATTCGACAACAAAATACCAATTTAATTTCATTCGAGTTCAACACATATCCAGTTTTGGGTTCGGAAAACCAACCTTTATGCCAAAAAATAGTTGAAATACTATGCGGCAAAGAATTCCACAATCCTGAATAAAGATCCCAAGTGAAATGAGAATAAAATGAAGGATTTTTTAATTTAAAATCGTTTGGCCTTGAAAACCATTCAGATTGAGCTCCATTCGATGGAGTAAGTCGTGCCCGCCGAACCACTCGGTGATGCGTTGAGTGGTATTTTTGCTCACCAAGTTTTACATAACTCTCAGCAATTGGGGGTTCAAACGGCGGACAAAGTCGGGCTCACCGACCTGTTCAGTGAGTCACCGACTGAGCTTTTGGCTCGCCAAGTTTTACAGAATTCTCCATCAAGCTATGTGGTTCCAACAGCAGTCCAAGTCGGGCAATCCGACCTCTTCGGCGATGCGTCGACTAGACTTTTGGCTCACCTAATTGCCCATTTTCCAACACTCTTCACTTTTGGTCCTACACAATCAACACCCATTATTCAAAAGCAACATTTAAAAACATCAAAAACATAGGTTGCCTCCCAAGAAGTGTCTTATTTATCGTCGTGACACGATGGAAATACCCATTCAATCTTCCTTTTAGGGGTTTTCCATTGTATCACTAGACAACCCTCCTTTTGGTCTTGGATTTACATGAGTTGAGATTTGAACCATTTGTGCCTCCAACTGCTTAATAGAGACTGAGTATGAAGTCTCCATCTAATTGAGAGTTGACACATCCTTCTTCATCTCTTTCAACACTTTGTCTGACCCTTCAACTTTGTTGAGAATGCATGAAAGCATGTCTTATGTACGGAAGTTATTCGGGTTAGCTCTTTGCTCTTTGGTCTTTTGGCGTTCACGAGGTGGGACGTATCTTTCTTTGTCACCATCCCTTTCCTTCCAAGTGACATTACGATCACACCATACCCTATCACGATCTCTCCATCCATCATCTCTATTCCAACCCGGATTTCCACCCGGCCTTGGATAGTTGGAACGAAAACCTCCTCCTTGATTTGCAAGGAAATTCACTTCCTCATCGTACAACGCTTCAAATTGCACTTCATCAGGGTTCGCTCCACTATAACCAACACCATTTACACTCTTCAAACCACTACCCATCACATTTTTCACCCAGATATCCAGCTTGGTCATCATTTTGGCCATGTTTTGGTCTCTCTCTTGATCCTTCTCGATCTGTTTTTTTGTCATCCTAAATGTGAGAGGAGACACTTGGTGCTCACAAATGTACCATGCTCTATTGATCTTTGTCATGCCATCAAGAAGTTAAGAAACTACTTCATAGGGTTGTTGCATTATACCTCTGCGAACATATTGATCAGCAACTCCTTTGTTCACCGTCTCCTATAGAAATATTCAAACAATATATGGCTTGGCAGTCCGTGAGTCGGGCATTGAAGTACCAACTTCTTAAATCTCAGCCACGTCTCATGGATTGGTTCACCCTCCAAGCATTTGAAACCTTGGATACTATTCCTTAGCGTCATCATTTTTGATGGAGGAAAGAATCACACAGAGAATGATGTGGTAAGTTCATCCCAAGAGGTGATGGAGTCCCTCGGTAATTAGCCAACCATTTTGTAGATTCACCCATCCAAGAGAATGCAAACAACCTAAGACGGAATGATTCTTGTGATATGTTCTTGAATGATAAAGGACCACAAACGTCCATGAAGTTCCAAATATGCTCGTGGGGGTCTTCATTGGCCAGCCTCCATATAATCCCTTCATTTGGAGGAGCTGTAGGACCGTGCTTGTAACATGGAAGACAGTGTTACCCTCAATAGGAGGTAGACATATTTCACCCACACAACTCAATTGAATTGGGTTATTCACAGTTGGGTCATTCACATCATTCAAATTTCCAACATCTTATTGGTGGCCCACTTGGCTGCCATTACTCATGTTCACACTTATCTCTTCCTCTGTACAACATAAACCAAAGTAAGTTGATTCCACTATAACTGAAAAGATCACAATTCAACTTCAATAACATAATTCTAAACAACACCACTCCCTGACAGCGGCACCATTTTAATTAAGTTTCAAGTACACCTCATCCAATTTTAGGTGTAAACGATTGTTAACTAGTATAAAACCTAAACAAGAGTTGGGGTCGAACGCCCAAGGAGCGGTATATTGTTAAATTCAGTTATGAAGCTATAAAGTGGTCTATTCCGTTATAGGAACAGAATATATCAAGAAAAACATGTAAACTAGTCTAAAGGGGATGACAACGAATGTCAGGTGGGGGGTTTGGATTGTAAATTATCAGCTAGAACATAATCAAACACGAAGGAAATAACAATATAGAGAGGAGTTCTCGGGATGTGATCGATTATAGGCAAATTTCACTATACGGGTAATTAAAATTAAGAATAAATAGCTAAATATCAGAGGGTAGGCTAGACTATAAGTGAAATAGTTTTCTCTCGAACAACTATCACGTTTCAAGTGATTTCTTTCAAACATCAATAAGCTTAGCAAATAAGAACAACCTATACCTTAATTAATCTACTCTCTCGAGCTACATAGGTAGAATAGACATTAGAATTTACTCTTTCGAGCTAAACCCATATTAACCCAATAACTACAATCATCAATTGAAAGCTTAGATTCTAAAACCTCTTTTTCAAACAAGCCCAGAATTCTAAATTTGAATTGCATTTGCAACTACAATTCTTAGTTTAAACCACAACTATCAATTAAACCCACTTCAATTAAGTATTTAAATTAGTAATTAACAATACCCATAAGCTAATTCAGCCCATAATGACATTATCACACCCAGAGAATTGGGGTTTTAGCTACACATCATAAAAATAGAGAAACGATTACCAAATACTACCATGATCTGGGTAAAGGTTCTCAGTTCTTTACAATGGACCAAATTGAAGAAATTCAAAAACCCATTTGCAAATCTTCATGTTTTGAGCCTCAAAATCATCAAAGTCTAATATGGAATTGAAAAACTAAGAGAAAACTCTAACTCTAGAATGGGAACTGGAAAAATCTCGGTGAAAAGCTCTCCTAAACTTCATTTAAAATTCCAATTTATAGTTACCCAAAATTGGGCCTGAGAATCCACTGGGCGAGGTAAGTCGGGCCTCGCCGAACAGTTCTGTAATCTGTCCTTTGCTCCGATCCATCCTCAGTTTGCATTGGCCATTTGTCTTCAGGTTTCAATGACTTTAGGCGATCAAAGATGCCATCGCGGAGTCATTCAAAGATTTGCCAACTACCTATTTATGTCACCAAGTTGGTTCTTCACCAGGGCTCGCACCCTGGAACTTTAGGCTAGCTAGAAGAGCCACTCGGTGGTTCACCGAGTGGTCTTGGCGATCACCAGTATCACATTTCTTCACTTCTTCAGCTTGTTTGCTCCTTTTTACCCGGTAGTGTCCTTGTCTCGCTCCTTGGCCTTACATTCTGCAAATCAACGCTTTAACATTTGTTTAGAACATAAATTAGGCATTTTAGGACACCTAAACTATAAAAAAAAAAGCCTTAAATGAGTCCAAATCTCGGACTCATCAGAGCTGTGGAGTTTGAATCATTTTGTATCAACCCCACATCAATTGTCTTGGTCACCTTAATTAACCTAACACATCCCCATACCAGAATAGTAGCCTCTCTACATAGGCGGATGATCAGACATGGAAATGGTAAGGTTGTCTTGTAACGCCCCATATCCAAAAAAGGGAAATGAACCAGATTTTGGAAAGTTGCAGTTACCAGCCATGGAGGCCAACCACGACCCATGGAATGAACCACAGACCGTAGGTGTTGTCCATGGATTAGAGCACCAAATCATGGTCTTTGATGACCAACGACGGTCCACTAGGATAGACCGTGGGTCAAACCATGACCCGTTGACTAGGTCCGTCAGTAGGTCACCCGGAAAGTGTCCAAGCATGGACCACAGAAGGGACCTACGAACCGTAGGTCAGTCCATACCCCGTGGTCCATCAGCCACAGATCTAGGCCAAAAGTCTCTGAACTTACTGACGGACATGCAGGATGGACCGTAGGTCCACCCACGATCCATCGGTGGTGAGTCGTGGGTCGTGGTCTGGCAGTTATTTTCAAGGTTAGTTGGGTATTTTCCTAATTAATCAATTCCTATACTACATCATTTTTCCTAAGTCTAAGACCCTTATATAAGACTTTTGAACCCCAAATTCATCTCATTTAGTTCATTCTTCCAAATTCCACAAAAGAACTCAAATCTTCTCCAAAATATTCTCTCTATAGAAAAAATGAAGAAGAAGAAGAAGGATTCATCTAGGATTTCAAGATAAGGGTCAAGTTCCTCCATTGAAGGCTAGAATTTGGAGTCAAGGTATGGTAGTTTTCATCCATGGGTAGATTTCATCCATGGAGTCCTCTCAAAACCTTCAATTTCAAATGATAGAAATCCCCAAAAGTTAGGGTTTGATTCAAAGTCATGGGTTCCTTTCAAACTTGATTTTTATGATTGAATTGAGTTGTATTAAGCATGAATTGATGATTTCTTATGGTTTTTATGATGTATCCCCACAAACCCATGTGATCCCCATATTTCTCAAAGTTGATGATATGATGTGGGTCTTTGTTGATGAAAGGGGAATTTTATGAATTAATGCATGAGGTGATAGAATCACATGAATTATAATTATATCCATGTCTAATGGTTAAATTCTAGAGGCGTTGGTTCAAAGTAAGTTTTGAACCTCAAGGAGGTAAAGTATGAGATTATGCATGGTTTATGAAGTTTATGTAAATGCTCTAAGAATACTTTGAGAGTGAAATGTTAATAGTTATGTTGTTGTTGTTGGCTGATTGAATGTATATTCTCATGAACTCATATGAACATTAATGTGAAAGGTTTTCTCACAATAGTAAGGATTCTAAGGTTAAAAGGCTTTTCTTAACTAATTAAAGATAAGAGTAAAAGTGATCATGGATAGTGATGAGTGCTCACGTATGATCTAATGAGCTATCATAATGAACTAACTTGGATTGGTTGTCAAGGACATCCTTCCATGAGACATTAGCTAAGACTTAATAACTAATTATGGGATTTATGCTTACCACCGAGTGGATATTGAAATGAGAGGGAGGCTCACACGAAGTTAAGTCCAGGCTTCCAAATGGGAACTCTCACGTAGTAGAGTTCAGGTTTTCTCAAGTATATCTAATTAGATGGAAGCCTTCACGTAGTTGATGTCCTGGTTTCTAGTACCAATCTCCTTATCCCATAATTGTGTGCTCCCGTAGGTTATTAGCTAGTGGATCCACCTAAGCTAAGAGCTACCAATTCTACCTTAGGCAAGTAGACCAGCCCTTTTCAGTGAGGGAGTCATCGGATTCCATGTTGACTCTCACATGGCCTCTTGTCAGTTAAGGCTTATTCCCACATAAAGTAATGATGAACTAAGACATGCTTGAAGAAGCATCTCGTAATGTTCAAGAATAATATGATAAAAAATGAACTAGGCATGCTTGAAAAAGTATCCCGTGAGTGTTCAAAGGCTTTAAAGATGATGCTAGCGTGCATTTAAGATGATGTTTTAACTTATGTTCCCAACTATCACTTTGTTGATGTTTACACTTGGTAAATTGCATGTTTTCAAATGAAATGTCCCTTTTTGCATGTTTTAAGTATTTTTATGCATGGCTACCATACTTAGTGCATATTTGTACTATCACCTACTTTTGCCTACATTTTTCCCAAGAGTAGGGTCCGGTACTAGAGGTGATCATACCTGTGGCTAGATCTTGGATTTGATTATTCCCGAACTTGGTGAGTCTTCATGGTTCAAAGATGGATTTTCATATGTTTAGTTTCTTTCATGTACTTTCCCTTTTGAACATTTTGTATGGGATAGGCCCTATTTCATTCACTATTGTAATAGATGGCTATGATGAGACAAAATGTCTAGACTTCCTCTTTCTTTTATGAAAAACTTTTTAGACTTGGAAATATGTTTTACTCTTATTGTTCTATTTATTATGTTATGAGGATTAAGTGGCTTGTATTGGGTCCATCGTGGTTCTATACACCTTGTTACATCTAGGGGGTACCCCTCGGTCGTGACAAACTTGGTAATCCAAGCACAAGGTTTAAAATTATCCTAGAATGATGTATCATAAGCCACGTCTAGTAGAGTCTTGTTCATGAGTGTGAAGCACGCCACATTTATGAATGAGAAGCTACAAGATGATTAGGAAACTTCACTTCTTCATTACTCTAAGTCATTTCATAGAGTTTAACTCTATAAAGTCTCTCTCCAAATCATTGCCCTATGTTCTTCATGATATGAATACTAGAAGGGATCTTGCTTGGAGGAACGAGGGAGATAATGTGGAACAAGGAGCCCCTCCTGAAGCTCCGATAGATCCTTTGGCTGAAGATTGACAAAAGCACTGGTAAGGTCGGTTTTTCAAATATTGGCTCAAGCTCTGGCGACTCAAACAAATAGAGAGGTTGTAACTCCTGTAGATCTTAATGTGAATTCAGCGGCTTCAAGAGTGAGGGACTTTGCAAGGATGAACCCTCCATAATTTTATGGCTCCATAGTGGAAGAGAATCCTCAAAGGTTTATCGACGAGGTCTATAAGGTACTTGCTATTATCGGGGTTACTCCAATGGATAAGGAAGAGTTAGCTTCTTACCAATTGAAAGAATTTTTTCAAGTGTGGTATGATTAATAGAAGAGAGAGAGACCGGTAGAAGCGGGTCGCGTAGAGTAGAAAGTGTTTAAATTTGTGTTTCTTGATAAGTTTGTTCCCCTTGAGTTGAGGGAACAAAAGTTACAAGAGTTCATTAACCTTTGTCAAGGATGCATGAGTGTTAAAGAATATACTTTAAAGTTCACCCAACTATTCAACTACGCTCCAATAATAGTTGCAAATTCTAGGGCTAAGATTAGTAAGTTTGTGACGGGCGTATCGGACATGGTGGAAAAATAATACCATATAGGAATGCTCATCCGTTATATGGATATCTCACGTTTTATGGTGTACTCCCAAAAAATTGAGGAATCGAAATTCAAGAAAAAGAAAAGAGAGGTAAAGAGGGCTAGAACATGTGATGGGAACGTCCTCAACTAAAGGTCCGATGGGCAAGGTCGAGCTAGATTTGGAGAATGGTTATCCGGTTAAGGTTCCTCCAATGATCCTCCTATATCTAATAAGTATAGGGTGTCTAACCCTAAATCTCAAGGAGGGAATGGAGGTGGTTCTTCTTTGGCTAGGCCAAATTGCTATTAATGTGGGAGGCAACATGATGGTAAGTGCCTAGCCAACATGGATGGTTTCCATTGTTGTAGAAAGAGTGTTCACAAGATGAGAGACTGCCTGTTGCATAAGGAAAGAGTAATAGAAGGCAAGAAAGCTCCTCCTAGCGGTTCGAATTCCATAGTTCCAAAGACACACCGATTTTATGCTCTCAAAACCTGAAGTGACCAACAGAGCTCTTTGGAGGTATTTACCAGTATGTTAAAGGTTTTTCATATTGATGTAAATGAATTTCTTGATTCCGGTTCTACTTTGTCCTTTGTAACACCTTATGTGGCTATGAAGTTTAATGTGCTCCCTGATATATTGTTAGAACTTTTTTCTGTCTCTACTCCAGTTGGTGATTCTGTGGTGGCTATGTTGAGACTAAGTGTCTAGATTTCTGCTTTAGTTTATCAAAATTTTAGACGTGAAATGTGTTTTTATTCTTATTGTTATATTGCTTATGTTATGAGGACTAAGTGTCTTGTTGGAGTCCTTCAAGGTTCTATACGCCATTTTACATCTAGAGGGTACCCCTGGGTCATGACAAACTTGGTAATCAGAGCATAAGGTTTAGAATGATCCTAAGATGATATCTCATAAGCCACGTTTAGTAAAGTCTTGTTCATAAGTGTGAAGCACACCACATTTATGAATGAGAGGTACAAGATGATTAGGAAACTTTACTTCTTCACTACTCTTAAGTCATGCCATACAGTTTAACTCTATAAGATCTCTCTCTTAATCCTTACCTGGTGCTCTGCAGGACATGACTACTCAAGGAGCTTACATTAGTGGAATTGAGGGAGACAATGTTGATCAAGGAGCTCCTTCTCAAGCTCCTCACGTTCTGGTTGATCCTTTGACCGATCAAGTGACTAAGGAGAAGATTAGGTTTGGTTTTCAATTGCTAACTCAAGTCGAGATAGAAACTCTGGAATTTTATAGGTCAAATATTGAGGATGATGCTCAAGAGTTTATAGATGAGGTCTCTAACCTGTAGGACTTTGTGGGAGTGACTCCGATAAAGAAGGTGAATTGACCGCTTACCAATTGAAATGTGTTACTCAGATTTAGTTCAATCAATGGAAAGAAGCGAGGCTGATAGAAGTGGGTCCAATGGAGTGGGAAAGGTTTAAGAAAGGTTTTCTTGATAGATTTTTCCCATTGGAGATAAGAAAGGCTAGGGTACTTGATTTTATTAACATTCAGCAAGGTGGAATGAGTGTTGAGGAGTATGCTCGGATATTCACTAGGTTGTCGAGATACGCTCCATCTATATTAGCCAACCCTTGGTTAAAAATGAGTAAGTTTGTGTCGTGTGTGTCCGGCTTAGTAGTGAAAGAGTGTCGTACGGCTATGCTTGATCATGATATAAATATTTATCATCTTATGGTTTGTGCCCAAAGGATTGAAGAAAAGAAACTCAAACAGAGGTCAAGGGAGAAAAAGAGGTTTAGAAGTGATGATGATAATTCCTCTCAAGAAAGGTTCGATGGACATGGTCATCCTAGAGTATAACCAAGTCTTTCCGGACAAGGTCTTCGTGAGGCTCCTCCAATATGTAACCAAGAGAGCGTGTCTAACCAGAAGACTCAAAGACGGAATGACAGTGAATTTTGTTTCCTAAGCCTACTTGCTCTAATTGTGGAAGGAAGCACTATGGTAGGTGCCTAGCCAGTAAGGATGGTTGTAAAAGTTGTGGTAATAGTTGTGACAAGATGAGGGTTTGACTGATACTTACGGCTAGGGGAAGAGATGAAAAGCAAGCTCCTCCAAGTGGTTCGGGTACTAGTGCTCAAAAGCAAGATAAATTTTATGTTCCCCAAGCTAGAGGTGAACAAGAGTATCCTCCATGTATGGCTATTAGTATGTTGATAGTTTCTTGATGCAATCTAGATTGCCTCAAAGCCATCCACTCACAAACTTCAACGTGTTGATGAATTGTTCACAAGGATGAAGGCTCTTGGGCTTATATTGGTGGCAAATAAATGGTCACATGCATGGAACATAGCTTGGGCTAACGAAGGGAGAACAGTTGACAAAACTGCCCTTTAGCGAGCAGGAGAGTTGGTGCCTCACCCAATGAATTGGCTGATGACTATCAGATTGCCTAATGTTCCAAGAGTGGCAGGAAGCAAGAGCCACGCAGGATCCCTCGCCAACCCAATAGGTAAGTCGCCAAATGGATTGGGTCGTGGTCCACAGACCGCTCAAAGTTCCAGTAGCTCACAGACAAGATCGAGCTAGATTTTGAGAATGGTTATCCGGTTAAGGTTCCTCCAATGCTCCTCCTATATCTAATAAGGATAGGGTGTCTAACCCTAAACCTTAAGGAGGGAATGGAGGTGGTTCTTTTTTGGCTAGTCCAAATTGCTATTAATGTGGAAGGCAACATCATGGTAAGTGCCTAACCAGCACAGATGGTTTCTATTGGTGTAGCAAGAGTGGTCATCGGATGAGAGATTGCCTGGTGCATAAGGCAAGAGTGATAGAAGGCAAACAAGCTCCTCCTAGGGTTCAAATTCTAATGCTCCAAAGAAAAACCGCTTCTATGCTCTAAAAACCAAGGTCCGAAGAGCTCTCCGGAGGAAGTTACCGGTATGTTAAAGGTTTTTTATATTGATGTATATGCCTTTCTCGATCCCAGTTCTACTTTGTCCTTTGTAACATCTTATGTGGCTATGAAATTTAATGTGCTCCCTGATATATTGTTAGAACATTTTTCTGTCTCTACTCCAGTTGGTGATTCTGTGGTGGCTAAGAGAGTTTATAGAAAGTGTCTTGTTTTCTGATCCCATAGAGTTACGCTTGTTGAATTCGTAGAGCTTGACATGATAGACTTTGATGTGATTCTTGGTATAGATTGGTTGAATGTATGTTACACCTCTATTGATTGTAGAACTCAGGTGGTTAGATTCCAATTCCCGAATAAGCCTATCCTAGAGTGGAAGGGGGGAAATTCTATGCCTAGAGGTCTATTTATGTCTTATCTTAAAGCTAGAAAGATTACCTTGGAAGGTAGTTTTTACCATTTTGTTAGGGTGAGGGATGTAGATTCTAAAACCCCTTCTCTTGAGTCGGTTCCCGTGGTTAATTAATTTTCAAAAGTTTTCCCCGATGATGTATCTGTTATTCCTCCCGAGTGGGAAATAGATTTTGGTAATGACCTCCTCCTGGATAAGCAACCTATTTCTATTCCTCCTTATAGAATGGCTCCGGCGGAGTTAAATGAGTTGAAAGAGAAACTAAAGGATTTGTTGGATATGTGTTTCATCCGACGGAGTATCTCTCCATGGGGTGCTCCCGAGTTGTTTGTTAAAAGGAAATATAGATCTTTGAATGTGCATTGATGTAACACCTCAGATATTAGTAGGCTAAACTAGAGCTTAACGTGAGGGTTACTGTCATGAGGGTAACACCATGTACCCTTAAGAAGGAACTAAGCATGTTTAGAACTTCCAGGGGTCAGCCACAAGGGCCATCCACACCCCGTGGTTGTACCCACATTCTGTGGGAAGACTCGTGGATGAGAACCCTAGTAATATGCCTAAGGCACTAACCATGGGAAGGACTTATGCCTCGTGGATGGGTCCACACCTCGTGGTAGGGGTCCATGGATCCAAGCCTGTATTTCCAATCCCCAAAACCAAACAACGCCCAATAGCAAGGGTCGTAGGTCAACCTACGCCCCATGTTGGGGTCTCGTGGGTGAGGCAGTGAGATAGTTTTGGGTGGTTTACTCTAGGGGTACTTTGGGGTTTTATGGTTTTAATTAATATCAATTGATGTCGTTTGAGCCTAATTTAGACCACCTATATAAGGATTTTAGACCCCTAAATTAAGTCGTTCATCTCAATATTTCTAAAACCCAAATGAATTCCCAAAACTTCATCCTCACCCAAAATCTCTCTCTAGAAAACTCAAACTAGAAGAAGAAGGAGGTTAGAGCTAGCGTTGAAGAATCTAGGGTCTTCACATCAAATTCATAGGTATTTTTACTAAGGTATAGTAGCTCTTCATCCATGGAGCCCCTTCAAAATTCCAATTTCAAAGATAGAAATACCTAAAATCAAGGGTTTGTTCCAAAGTCATGGGTTACTTTTGAAAAAACTCTAATTCTTCAATTACTTTATTTTATGTATGAATTGATGATTTCTTATGGTTTATATGTTGAAATCCCTAAGAACCCATGAAATCTCCATATTTCTCAATTATGATCTTATGATGTGGGTTTGTTAATGAAAGAAGAATATTATGGGATTATGCATGTAGTGATTGGGTTACATGAACTATGTTGATATTCATATATAATGTAGTGAATTCTAGATGTGTTGATTTGATATGAGTTTTGAATCTTGAAAGGGAAAATTTTGATATTATGCATGTTTTATGAAGTTTATGTATATGTTTAAGAACACTTTGAGAGTGAAGTGTCTATGATCATGATATAGTTGTTGTGTTGTTGAAAGGTTATTTTCATATACAAACTTCTGCATGAATATGATAGGATGTGAAAGGTTTTCTCACAATATAAAGATTGAAAGATTGAAAGGCTTTCTCACCTATTGAATCTATATGTAGACATGGACGGTGAAAGGTTATTTTCATGCATGATCTAATGAGCTATCTAAATAAATCAAGTTATTACTTAAAATGTACTCCGTGGGAATAAATGCTTAGCACCGAGTGGATATTGAATATGAGATGGAAGCTTTGACACTAGTTGAGTTCGGCTTCCCAATGGGACCTTCTACACTAGTCGAGTTCGTGTACCCACAGTATGTCTCATGAGATGGAGACCTTCTACCTTAGTTGAGTATGGGTTTCTAGTAGCAATCTCCTTATCCCATAAACTACGTGCCCCCGTAGGTTACTTAGCTAATGGATCCACCTAAGCTAAGACTATGGTTCTACCTTAGACAAGTAGGACAACCCTTTTTGATGTGGGTAACACCCGGGGTCCATGTATAGTTCACATGGTCTTATGTCGGTTAAGGCTTATTCCCAAAATAACAAGAACATGAATATAAACTATGAACTACGGTTACTCAAGAAGTTTTTACCTGAGTTTTCAAGGTCTTAGAGGTGATGAATATGAATATTGGCCTAAAGGGGTTTACTTAGTATGGGTGACATTTATGGGATTTTATTCATGCATTGCAGAAGTATGCTTTGAGGGTATTTATGAAGTGTTTCTCTTATGTTATGATGACCAATATATTGACCATGTTTACGACATATTCTTTTCCACTATTTTCATAATGATGTTCAAACTTAGTAAATTGCATGCATTCAAATGAAAGTCCCTTTAGCATGTTTTCAATGTTTTTATTCATGGCTATCATACTTAGTGCATTTTTTTACTAACGCCTACTTTTCCAACATTTTCCCCAATTGTAGGGTCATGTTCTCAAGGTGATCATTCTAGTTGCTAGTTCTTGAACTTTTTTTATCTTCCGAGCATCTTAGTGAGTCCTCATGGTTTGAGGACGGCTTTTTCTCAGGATGTAGTTTCCTGTATTATATTTCCTTTTTTGGACATGTTGTATGGGCTTGGCCCTATTTAATTCAAACATTTTAATAGATGGCTATGTTGAGACTAAGTGTCTAGACTTCCGCTTTCGTTTATGAATATTTTAGATGTGAAATGTGTTTTTATTCTTGTTGTTATATTGCTTATGTTATGAGGACTAAGTGTATTGTATGGAGTCCTTCAGGGTTCTATACGCCATTTTACATCTAGGGGGTACCCTGGGTCGTGACAAACTTGGTAATCAGAGCATAAGGTTTAGAATTATCCCAGGATGATGTCTCATAAGCCACATCTAGTAAAGTCTTGATCATAAGTGTGAAGTGCGCCACATTTATGAATGAGAGGTACAAGATGATTAGGAAACTTCACTTCTTCACTACTCTTAAGTCATGCCATATAGTGTAACTCTATAAGATCTCTCTCTTAATCCTTACCTAGTGGTCTACAGGACATGACTACTCAAAGCACTTACATTGGTGGAATTGAGGGAGACAATGTTGATCAAGGAGCTCCTCCTCAAGCTCCTCACGTTCCGGTTTATCCTTTGATCGATCAAGTGACTAAGGAGAAGATTAGGTTTGGTTTTCAATTGCTAATTCAAGTCAGAATAGAAAACCCGAATTTGTATGGCTCAAATATTGAGGATGATGCTCAAGAGTTTATAGATGAGGTCTCTAAAGTGTTGTACTTTGTGGGAGTGACTCTGGTAGAGAAGGTGAATTGACCGCTTACCAATTGAAATGTGTTACTCAGATTTAGTTCAATCAATGGAAAGAAATAAGGACGATAGAGTGGATCAAATGGAGTGGGAAAGGTTTAAGAATGGTTTTCTTGATAGATTTTTCCCTTTGGAGATAAGAAAGTCTAGGGTACTTGATTTATTTAACCTTCGGCAAGGTGCGATGAGTGTTAAGGAGTATGCTCGGATACACTAGGTTGTCGAGATACGCTCCATCTATATTAGCCAACCCTAGGTCAAAAATGAGTAAGTTTGTGTCGTGTGTGTCCATCTTAGTAGTGAAAGAATGTCATACGGCTATGCTTGATCATGATATGAATATTTATCGTCTTATGGTTTGTTCCCAAAGGATTGAAGAAAAGAAACTCAAATAGAGGTCTAGGGAGAAAAAGACGTTTAGAAGTGACGATGATAATTCCTCTCAAGAAAGGTTCGATGGACATGGTCGTCCTAGAGTACAACCAAGGCTTTTCGGACAAGGTCTTCGTGAGGCTCCTCCAATGTGTAACCAAGAAAGGGTGTCTAACCATAAAACTCAAAGAGGGAATGATAGTTAATCTTTGTTGCCTAAGCCTACTTCCTCTAAGTGTGGAAGGAAGCACTATGGTAGGTGCCTAGCCGGCTAGGATGGTTGTAAAAGTTGTGGCAATAGTTGTAATAAGATGAGGGATTGACCGATACTTACGGCTAGGGGAAGAGATGAAAAGCAAGATTTTCCAAGTGTTTCGGGTACTAGTGCTCAAAAGAAAGATATATTCTATGCTCCCCAAGCTAGAGGTGAAGAACAGTATCCTCCGGGAATGGCTATCAGTATGTTGATAGTTTCTTGATGCAATCTAGATTGCCTCAAAGCCATCCACTCACAAACTTCAATGTATTGATGGATTGTTCACAAGAATAGAGGCTCTTGGGCTTATATTGGTGGAAAACAAATGGTCACATTCGTGGAAGATCGCTTGGGCTAACGAAGGGAGAACAGGTGACAACACTTCCCTTTAGCAAGCAGGAGAGTTGGCGCATCACCCAATGAATTTGTTGATGACCATCAGATTGCCTAATGTTCCAAGATTGGCAGGAAGCAATAACCACGCAGGATCCCTCGCCGACCCAATGGGTGAGTCGCCGAATGGATTGGGTCATGGTCCCAGACCATCCAAAGTTCCAGTAGCTCCCAGCCAATGCAAGGAGCAGGAAACATCACTGAACCCCATGGGTGGATCGCCTAGTGGTATGGGTGAGCTTGACTTAGCTCCCTCAATGGACATTTCGGGTCACTTTTGGGCCCTTCTATGTAATTAAGCCCTAAAACTATAAATTGGAATTTAGGGGTTTATTTTAGGCAGACTTTTTTGAATATTGATGTTGAAAAACTGAAACTCATGTTTGAGTGTTTGAAAGCTTCGTATAAGCTTTTGTTGATCGTTCTTTAGAAATATCGATTGCTTGGGATATCAATTCCCTTGAGGTCGTCGTAAGAGTTAGGTGCTTCTTGTTGGATTAACGAATTGAGGTCTTTGGGTTTAATATACCCTTAGGTTGCTCTTTGTTTCCTCTTTTTGTGTCTATCTATCTATCTTTACTTTCTTGTAGTTTGATTTCTGCGTTGCATTATATTTCCCCTTGTGAAAATTGCATCATTTGGTATCAGAGCACGGATTAGATTTGTTCCTACGATTCTAATCTTAGATTTTCTTGATACAAAAAAAAAGGTGTTCAACTTGTTTTTGAAGAAATTCTGAAATGGGTCTTGCTGATTTGAGTCTTCTTTGGAGTTTCCAAGGTTGGATTAGTGTTCCCTATCCTTAATAGAGTCTAGGGCTGAGATTTGAAAGGGTTTGGTTCACTATTGAAGAAACCACCATTGAAGCTTGAAGAAGACTAAGTGGGTTTTGAAATCTGGAAGTTTTGGCAAGGAATTGAAGGCTAAAAAGTATTGTGGTTTGTTCCCTATATCCATGAGAGCTTGTATCTCGAATTTCGTGAAATTCTGAGCTAAAAATCTAGAGCGTTTTATTTTGGGTCATCATAGTGTTCTTGAAGTTCTCGAAGAACATTCAACCTTCAAAGAGAAAAACATTCAAATAGTAAGGGTTTGATTCTTAAAAGGAAGAAAGAGAAAGTGTAAAAGTGTTTGTACAAAGGCAATTTACAAAAAAAAGGGTAAATACTAAAGGACAAGGGTAGAGGAGGACCACAGAGGTTCAATTTTCAGAGTTGTGCATGTGCAGCTCGAGGACATTAGGTGAGCCCGGACTTGGATCGCCCAGTCCACTCAGTGCCTCGCCCTTTGGGCAGCTAGGTCACCGAGTTAACCTTGTTTTGGTTGGTGCTACTGGAAAATTCAGCGGACTCAGCTAGGTTCACCGAGTCCAATCAGTGCACCGAAGAACGTCCACCCAGATCACCGAACTGCCTTGGCAGATTGTCAAGTTTGGCGAACCCATCTTCAAGTTGGCGAGCTGAACTTCACGTTTGGTAAAGAAAATAGGTCATTTGGCAATCGAAAACTAGTTTTACACTCCTTTTCTCAGGTTCTAATTCCTAGTTTCTTTTCTTTTGATTCTAGTTTGTTGAGAATCCTAAAATTAATTTCAACTCGTAACTACTCTACTTGTTGACTATTGGTTCTTGAATTCACTTCTTTGTTAGTGCCTTTTATTTTTGTGCTTTTATTCATTTTACTTAGTAGTTAACTTCTTAATTCAAGTCTGATTTGCTTTAATCGAGTCGTCCATTTTTCTTCAAACAAATATCCATTCCGGCCAAGAGTAGAATTGATTATTTTGTGATCAACCGAGTATAAGCAATCTTCAACATTAGCCGCGCCAATTTGAGAGACAGTCAAAGGTGTGTAATCACGAGCAATTATGAGTTCATTTTACTAACGCTAACCTTGTTTGTTGTTTTTGTGAGTTGTCATTTTGTAGGTACAAGGTGTTATAAGGAAAAATGTCCTCAATAGCCTCAAACCCATGTGACTATGATATGGGAGACTATGAATGTAATGATGGGGGCTATGGATGTGAGGATGATAGTGATTATGGAGGATATGGTGATAGCCATGATCAAGAGTCGAATGGGAATTAGAGATACTATTCCAAGGGAGAATATGAGGAAAATGGTGAATATAGATATTTTGGTGAAGATGGAGGAGGAGAAGAACCTTGTGGTAGCTTCTATGGTGATGAGGTGTGAGAGATCTTACTCTCACTCCGAGAGTTAATATGGTTCATGTGATGATGCTGGAAAATATTACACTTCTTACTCCAAGGATGAACGTGAGGTGAGGTATAATACTCTCTTATATAAGAAATATTATGAGCATGCCCCTAAGGTTTGTGGAGATTCTTATTGTTACTCTTGTGGCAATCCTTACCCTAGTTGATGTAGTGTGTATGGTTACACTAGCTCAAGTCAAAGTCTTCCGATGGGAAGAAGAGAGTGTACAACTCTAAAGTCTAAGGATACTATAACCTATACTTCTCATGGTAATGCACACTTATCGAGATTTCAGAACCAAGGAAGGTATGAGGGATGTGTCAAGGGTTTCGATACCAAAAGGATTAATTTTCCTATCTTTGAAGGAAGGCGTGATCCCGAGGAATATCTTGATTGAGAGTGGCAATGTGAGAAGACTTTCCAAACCCATGATTTGAGAGGTAATGAGCAATACATGTATGCCCTTCTACATTTGAAAGGCCTTGCATTGAGTTGGTGGAATCATGCGGGAAAGCTCCAAACACTACATGGAAATACCCACCCACAGACATGTGGAGAATTGAAAGGGCTGATGAAATTAAAGTATGTGCCAAAGTGGTACACAAAGCTTTTTAATGTCGATCCGAGAAGGCAAGGTGTTAGGACAAAGGTTGACATTTATGGGGTTTTGGAGCTTGATTTTGTCCTCGATGATGGGTACAATAAAAACTACATCACTCCAGCTGTGGTAGCCTACTTGGGACTACCTTGACTACCCAGGAATTATACATACACCATGGAGGGATGTAAGGTTACCGAAGGGGTAAAGGTCTCTTTCACACGCGGTGAATACTATGAGGAGGTTTGGTGTAATATAATCCCCATGAACTCTTGTCACTTAAGTTTGGGGGCCAATTAGTTTAATGACCATAGGGTCCCAAACGAGCAGAAATGGTCCAAGTATGTTGTGGATCAATGGGGAATACATCTATTTCCTCTTCCTAAGGTAAAAACTGAGAGACAAAAGAATGACAGAAGTAAGGGAGACCAAGGTGGCAACCTTAGAGTGGAAATAAGGAGAGGTTGAGAAGAGTGAAGTGAGAGGGTTGCCACAATCTCAATCTAACCTTTTTGTTCATCCTTCACTTTGTAAGGATTCTTATATAGGTACAAACATGACGAATGGATGAACACGAGTTCCCAACAAAGAGCCTACAATTGAAGGTGTGATGGATGAACTTTTGGGATGTCCTAACATTCCTAAGGGAGTGTCATTCCAAGGTAAAGAAGATCTTTCTTGCGAGCGTTAAGGTACATTAGCTAAACTAAACAATTTTATCATTGCAAATGAACAAAGTGTAAGTGATATCTTGTCTTTAAGTGAGCCTAATGTTTCTTTACCATGTGTTGATAATGTGCATGTTGAGAGTATTGATACACTAGTTGATCTTATTGATGACCGAATTGATTGCTCTAGTAAGATCAATTTATGTTCACCAAGTGTTGACATCCTTGCTTTTAGTGATTGATCATTATCATGTGATAATTATGTTGATCAACTTGCATTGGAGTGTAGTTCACTAATTGAGGGATCTTGTGATGTGATTAAGGAACCTCAATTTGGTGATACTAATGATAATGTTGATCATTTGAATAGGAGTGACTCTTTGATCATATCTTTTGTGGAAGATCCGATTGCTTTCTTTGGTCATATAGATCATGTGCTTGAAAAATCTTTGAAAAATGTTATGTGTCTTTTTGAGGGTTAACTTAAATGTTTTAATTCTCCCATGATGTTTGATCATTCCCTCTTTAAGTACAATATCTTGTTTAAAGATGATGAAATCACTCCTAGTAATGTACCTAGTGGTGTGAATCATGAGAGTAATGTAGCTCTTGATAGCTATACTTTTTATAGTAACCCACTATGGTGTGAAGCTTTTCCTCCCAAAGATGGAACTCTCTTCTTGGAAGGTGAGAGTACTCTTGTGGGGAAGGATTGTGATGAAGAGGAAGGTGGTGTTTGGTTTCCCATTACCTCTTCTTCTTGGTGTGTTTCAATTTTTAATGGAATGACCAATGATTTTGAGCCTATTAGTACTCATACCTATGAAAACACCCTAGAGGAAGTTTATTTGCGAGACACATATCTCTATTAATTTTTTACATATGATGATGCTCACCCTTTTGAGTGGAGTATGTTGTTAGAAGATAAGAGTGTCAATCAAGAAAAAGAGGAGTACTTAATCCATGTTCATGGAATTCCTTCCCATTTGACCCCGATAGTGAATTGAATTGCGGCACTTGTGTAGTGATGTTTGGTCAAGATGACTAATATCATTTGCATGGATCTGTTGACACCGTTCCCTACGATGGAAAGTCCTTCTTTAGGGTTTACAATCCACTTGAGGAGCCTACATTGTGTATGGAGAAGGGTAGTTTTCTAAACCCCTTTATTTACTCTTGCTTTGAGTATGATCTTGTTGATCATACATTTTATGGGGGTAGGAGTTCTTTGTTGAGAGTAGGTGAAGTTTATGATGTAATGAGTGCTAGGATCCTTGAACCTAGTTGTGATCTTCCATATAGGAACACCTTAGATGTCCCTAGTGTGCATGGCATTTTTCTCTATTATCTATTCGCATATGATGATACTCATGTTTGTGTGGGTACCATATTTTATGTTAATAGTTGAATCAATGGGGCAAATGAGAGTCTCCTTGTCTCGATGTTATATTTTTCCTCCCCATTTGACCCCGGTGTTGGTCTAAATTATGATGGGTATGGTAGTAACACCCTTTTTGTTACATGTGATTCTTACTTGGTGTTATTACTTGATCCTATGTGCTCGAATGGGGTACATTTACCAATTTGTGTGGGGAATAATTTTATACTTGACCCCGCTCTTGAATTGGGAATAACTACATTCTTGAAGCTAGTTAGTGCATTGGATGGAACCTTAATTTGGGTTAATAGAGTTTATGCCTATGCACTTAAGTATGAGAGTGCTCATATGTTGCTTGACTTAAAAGGGGAGTTTTGCTTGTTGGAATGTGGAACCAATGAGAGTTTACATGTGTGGTTGCCTAAGAACAATAGTTCCTTCACTTTACCCCTTTGTCAAATTTTCTTAAGTAGCCAACTACATCTTGTTTTAATGGGTCACATTCACTTTGTTAATGCTAACCCTCATGCCGTGAGGATTTTGTTGTAATTTGCTTTCCTTATGGTTTTGCAAGGTATGGATTCGAGGACGAATCCTTTTCAAGAAGGGGAGAATGATTCAATCCAGATTGCCTCAAAGCCATCCACTCACGAACTTCAACGTATTGATGGATTGTTCATAAGGATGGAGGCTCTTGGGCTTATATTAGTGGCAAACAAAGGGTCACATGGGTGGAAAATCGCTTGGGCTAACGAAGGGAAAACAGTTTACAACACTATCCTTTGGCGAGCACGACAGTTGGCGCATCGCGATGAACACCAGATTTCCTAATGATCAGCGAGTGGCAGGAAGCAAAAACCACGTAGGATCCCTCACCGACCCGATGGGTGAGTCGCAAAATGGATTGGGCGATGGTCCACAGACCTCCCAAAGTTACAGTAGCTAGCAGCCAATGCAAAGAGGAGGATCCATCGCTGAACCCTATGGGCGGATCGCCAAGTGAGATGGGAGAGCTCTACTTAGCTCGCCCAATGGACATTGCGGGTCACTTTTGGCCCCTTCTATGTAATAAATCCCTAAAACTATAAATAGGCATTTAGGGGTTCATTTTAGGAAGACTTGTTTGAATATTGATGTTGAAAGACTGAAACTCATGTTTGAGTGTTTGAAAGCTTTGTATAAGATTTTTTTTATCGTTGTTTAGAAACGTCGGTTGCTTGGGATATCAATTCCCTTGAGGTCGTCGTAAGAGTTAGGTGTTTCTTGTTGGATTAACGAATTGAGGTCTTTGTGTTTAATATACCCTTAGGTTTCTCTTTGTTTCCTCTTTTTGTGTCTATCTATCTATCTATCTATCTTTACTTTCTTGTATTTTGATTTCCGCATTATATTGTAGTTCCCCTTGTGAGAATTACATTATTTCTGAATAGATGTATATGTTTTATTAGATCCCGATGCTACCTTGACTGTTGTGACGACATAAGTGGCTATGAGATTTGATGTTCTTCTGAATGTGTTGTTAGAACCTTTTTTGTCTCTACGTAGAGTTGCTCTTGTTGAGTTGGTAGAGCTAGATATGTTAGAGTTAGATGATATTTTGGGTATGGATTACATGCACTCTTGTAGTGGTAAATTGTGGAACTTGTGTGGTCATGTTTCAATTCCCAAATTGAGCCTATCCTAGAGTGGAAGGGGGAAGTTCTATTTCTAAAGGTTTGTTGTTATAACACCCCAGAAATTAGTAGGCTCTACTAGAGCTAAACGTGAGGGTTAACGTCAAGAAAGAAGGGTTATGGCCAAGGGCAAAGGGGCAAGGAGCAAGGCTGTCCAAGCCTTGGTAAGGCACTTCCCCATGACCACGAGGGTTTTCACGACCAGTGGTGGTCACCACGAGTTGTGGTGACACTCGTAGAGGTGAGGCAGTAGCCTCATTAAGGCTTCCCAAAATTGGCTCCTCCAAACGAGTTGCTTCACGGCTCCTGAAGCCTTGGACAACTCATGGGAGTGGCCTTGGTCATGCCTTGGTGGTGTGAGTATGGAAAGGAAGTGGCTTAGCCACGTCCTCAAGGCCCATGAGACGGACCATGGCTCGTGGCATGCACCACAACTCGTGGAAGCCCTCTTAAAGTTGCCTTGGGCTTGTGAGTTAAAGCAACAAGCTGCCTACCCACTACCCCAAGTTCACGAGTGGGACCACGGCTCGTGGTCATCACCACGGCTCGTGGTCATCACCACGGCTCGTGGTCATCACCACGGCTCGTGGAGCCCTCGTGTGTAACATTTCAGAAATTTTTAGACTAAATTAGAGCTTTAGATGAAGATTTTAGAGTTTGATATGAGGTTTAGAATCATAAAATGACTTTCCGTACTTAGAATGAAGGGTTTAGGGTTAAAACGTCAAGGTACGACTCCCCAAGGACCAGCCAAGGGTCCTTGAGGATGACCCTAAAATCCCCTTTGAAACTGCCCTAAACAGTCCACCCACGAGGGGACCTACGCCCCATAGGGGGGTCCATGACTCGTGGATGGGACTCATGGGTAAAGACCCCTAATTTAAACTCCCAAACCCTCACCCATGAACGACCAGTACAGTCCGTAGACCTACCCACGGTCCATGGGCGGGGTGTCATGAGGTAAGGCAGTGAAGTCTTTAATTAGTTTATGTTGGGAGCTTAGGGGGTTAGTTTATAATTAGTTAGGGGTTAAGTGTTGTCGTTTTATTAGTAATTAGAAATTAGATGTTTTCCTTGGTTAACCCTAGTCTAATTGATGAAATTGATGTTATGTGGCTTTATGCCATAAAAGGTGAAATTGAGGATTTATAGGTGATCTTCTAGAATTGATGTAATGAGTAGTAATTGTTCAAGAATAGAAACATGTAAACATGAATTGAATTAGATTATGGTATATATGATGGATCATGACTAGCAAAGATTGAATTTGAACCTTTATGATGAATTATGACTAGAATCACTTGATAATGAAGAATGTGATTAGAATGCCTTGAAATCTAGTTATGTATGACGATTGTAAGAAGTAAAGCTTTGAGAGTAAGCCTTGTAGTCATGAATGATGATCACTAAGGATTTGAGATTAAACCTAATATGATTAATTATGTATGTTTAGGCTTTGAGAGTAAAATCTATATGAGAATAGAAGACTAATGAATATAATTATGATAAAATATCTTTACCTACCTAACCTACCTCATGAATGGTTGAATGCATAAAGTGATAGAATCACATGAGTTAGGATGATATCCATATTTAGTGCATGAACACTAGGTGTGAAGATTCAAAGTAGGTTTGAACCTCAAGGAGGTGAAGTATGAGGTTATGCTTGTAGTAAGTGAACTACTTGAACTATGAATACATCCATGTATAATGTAGTCATTCTAGATATATTGATGTGATATGATTGTGAAAATATCCATGTCTAATGTATTCATTCTAGATGTGATGATTCAATATGAGATTTGACCCTTAAAGAGGGCAAGATATGATATTATGCATGTTTTATGAAGTTTAGTACATGCTTTAGAAACACTTTGAGAGTAAAGTGAATATGCTCATAATCTAGTTGTGTTGTTGTTGAAAGGTTATCCTTATATACACACTTATGTATGAATATGATATGATGTGAAAGGTTTGTCACATGTAGTGATTCTAATGTTGGAAGACTAGTCTCACCTATTGAATCTATAAGCTATAGTATGAGTTATGTTGGATTGAGTGTCAAGACATTCTTCCATAAATATGAATTTAGTCAAGACTTAATATAAACTTAATGGGACTTAATGCCTCGCACCGAGTGGATATGAATATGAGATTGAAGCTTTTACCCTAGTTAAGTTCGGCTTCCCAATGAAAGCTTTTACACTAGTTGAGTCCGGCTTTCTAAATGGGTTCCTTCTACCTTAGTTGATCCCGGGTTCTGAAACTAGGTATCTCATGAGATGGAAACCTTCTACCATAGTTGAGTCTGGGTTTTTAGTAGCAATCTCTTTATCCCATAAACTACGTGCCCTCATAGGTTACTTAGCTATTGGATCCACCTAAGCTAAGAGTATGGTTCTACCTTAGGCAAGTAGAACAATCCCTTTTCGGTGTGGGGTAGACACCGGATTCCATGTTAAGCTCACATGGTCTATGTCGGTTAAGGCTTATGTCCCCAATATGGTAGTAGTATGAACAAGAATATGAGTTATGAACTATGGGTACTCAAGAAGCTTTATTTAGTATGGGTAAGAGTATTGGATTTTACTCATACATTGGACAAGTATGATTTGAAGGTATCTATCGTATGTTCTTTTTATGTTAGGATGATCTATGTAATGAATAGGCTTATGGCTTATGCTTATAATGTAGGTTTGATGGATTGTTGCTATAGTTTCCTTACATAATATAATTGACTAGAGGTGATAGTTCTCTTGTTTATATGGAGTAAGCTAAGGATGAGACCAAAGTTTGGTAAATATGGCAAATCCAACTCATAGGCAACCTTCCTAATACGCTTCAAAATTCTATATGGGCCCACATATCGGGGACTAAGTTTCCCTTTCTTGCCAAATCTCATCACACCCTTCATGGGTGAGATTTTCAAATAGACCCAATCAGTCAATTCAAATTCTAGATCTCTTCTCCTAACATCGGCATAAGACTTTTGCCTACTTTGAGCAGTTCTCAACTTCTCTCTCATGAGTCAAACTTTCTCTATTGCTTCATAATCGATTAGGGACCAATAAGACAACTTTCACCTACCTCATACGAACCAACTGGAGACCTACATCCCCTACCATACAAGGATTCAAAGGGAGCCATACCAATACTAGAATGGTAACTATTATTGTAGGACAACTATATCAATGGCAAGTGGTCATCCCAATTACCTTTAAAATATATCACGCATGCCCTCAACATGTCCTCTAAGGTCTTAATGGTGCGTTCCACTTGACCATCCATTTGAGGGTGGAAAGCGGTGCTAAGCTTCACCTTAGTACGAAGCCCTTTTGGAATGACTTCCAAAAGTGTGAAGTAAATTGAGTACCCCAATCCGAAATAATAGATAAAGGGACCCCATGTAACTTCACTATCTCATTTATATACAACTTAGCATAGTCTTCCGCCAAATGAGAAACCATGATGGGAATGAAGTGGGCTGATTTTTTCATCCTATCTATAATGACCTAAATAGAATCATGTCGCCTTCGAGTGCGAGGCAAACCCACAATAAAGTCCATATTCACATCTTCCAACATCCAAGTGGGAATACATATATTTTGGTAGAATCCTCCCGACCTTTGATGCTCAACCTTAACTTGTTGAAAATTAGGACATTTGGCTACAAATCCCGCAATATCTTTCTTCATACCATTCCACCAATGGACTTCCCATAAATCATGGTACATCTTGGTGGCTCCCGGATGAATAGAATATCGAGAACTATGAGCTTCCTCTAAAATTTGTTCCCTCAACCCGTCAATATCCGGACCACATAATCGACCTTGGTACCTAAGTACCATATCTGCCCCTTGGGAGAAAGCCTCAATGGACTTCTTGAGTATCGACTCTTTGAACTCAAATAATATAGGATCAAGGCCTTGTTTAGACTTCACATCCATCAAAAAGGACTATTCGGAACCATTATGGACCATGACACCACCCTTGGTGGAATCCACTAGTTGGTCACCTAGTCGGGCCAATCTATGCACCTCACGAACCAATTCTTTCTTTTCATCCCCAACATGAGCCATGCTACCCATGGACAATCTACTAAGTGCATCCGCTTCAACATTAAATTTGTCGGGGTGGTAAAGGACACTCATGAAATAATCCTTCAAAAGTTTTAACCACCTTCATTGTCTGAGATTCAAGTCTTTTTGACCAAACACATATTGAAGACTATTGTGATTGGTGAAAACGTTCACGTGGACTCCATACAAGTAACGTCTCAATATTTTCAAGGCAAATACTATTGCCACTAATTCAAGATCATGGGTAGGATAATTCTTCTCATGTACATTAAGTTGCCTTGAAGCATACGCAATCACTTTCCCATTTTGCATGAGGACACATCCTAACCCCACTCTAGAGGAGTCACAATATACCACACAAAACCATTCGTACCTTCCGGTAAGGTCAACACCGGAGCGGATGTAAGTCTATCTTTCAACTCTTGGAAGGTTTTCTCACAAGCCTCCGACCACTCAAACTTAGCTTTAGTTTCACGACCCTAGTTTAGACCCCGGATGCGACACGGCGTACTCGACCCCGAAGGGATTTTATACAAGCCTCATAGCTCATTCATTGCATAGGTAATAAAAGTAGTATGGAATTTAAAACTTTTTATTTAAAATCATACAATCTAACATTCAAAAACATTTAAACACAAGTGGAAGTCTATATATCACATGGCCATTTTAGACACAATCATGAACAAAAATAGGGACACGACCCTTTACAATATAATTCTAAAGTAGTCTATTACATGAAAACAAAGAAACTTCTAAAAAGAGACTTGTCCTCAATCTATGAGGACGTACCATTTGATCTTGGAAGAATAGCAATCCAAGCACTTCAATCTAGATAGGACCAATCACTTGCCGGAACCTACACTTGTCCTAAAAACATAGAAGAATGGGTTAACACACAAATATGTACTAAGTATGATGACCATGCAAAAACATGTTTTAAAAGGGATATTTTGGTTGGAAACCATGCATTATGCCACTTTTTAGAAATATCATGAACAATAGCATAAGAGACATCAAATACAAGTGTAATCATCATACAAGTCATAACATCACATTTGAACAATATCAACATGTAAGCCATTACCTTCACCTTAGAACTTCACCTCAAGTAACCCTCATGTTATACCTTGTGCAATGTATGGATAGCGTCCCATACCACTATCAAAACTACAGCACCATATTAAGGTCACCAAAAGTGAACTTATCATTCCTTCCTTTTCACCTTTGCACAATATCCACACTGAGAGGCATAACATTTCATAAGACATAACAAGGGAAAATAACTCATAATATAACCCAAGTATAGCATGCATCATCGCATTAAGCATTTAAGAGTCAACATTCTTCAATAAATTCATTTAGAGGACTTTCATTCGTTAGTCATTAAGACTTAGAGAACTCACTATAGCCCTCCTGAAGCCTACTCGTGCCATGTATGGATTGCATCCCATACTACTACCCACACTACATAGAACTTATCAAGAAACTATAATGCACATCTCACATGATGGGAAAAGGCATTAACCGACATAGACCATGATAGCTAAATCATGGAATTCGGTGTCATGTAACCCTACACCGAAAGAAGGTGTTCTACTTTCCTATGGTAGAACTAGTACACATCCTATGTAGGCACATAGTTATGGGATAAGAAAGATGTTCATTGGACTCTAACCTAACATTGGGAAAGCCACCATCATAGTCATATCCACGAGGTGCTTAGCCTCCAATCCCATGGAGTAGTTCATTCACATTACATTGTTGTACTTGAGAGGGTCACCAACATTAGGCCTACCGACCCAAGATACATTACACAAGAAAGGGCCACCACCATTAGGTCTACCAATTCAAGGTACATTTAGGATAGCTCATTGATCTTCCTAGAAAAAGCCACCACCATTAGGTCTACCATTTCTCGGTTCATAATTTCACACAAGAGAGGGCCACCACCATTAGGTCTACCGATCCAAGGTTTAACATCACATTAGTCCCTAGACTCCTTGTGAAAGGCCACCAACATTAGGTCTAATAATCTAAGGCTTAGCCTAGAATACTTCATCATTCATTAATTCATTCATTTATGAAAGGCTACCAAAATTAGGTCTACCAATTCAAGACATTAAGACATTAGTAAAGATGCATTCATTACACAAGAGGAGGATACCTAAGACTACCAACTCAAGATACTTCATTTAATGTCACTTTCATCAATACAAGAAAAGGATGCCTTAGCCTACCAATTCAATATACAATAAGTAGGAGAGAATCCTTCAGAATCCATCATTATCATTCATGAGTGTTAAGTTGAGAAATAGCCTTTCAATAATAACACAAATACATTCAATGCAAGATCACCTTAAATTCATTAGATTCTCATTCAAATACTTAGTAAGTAAACACCTCCACCTTTCAAGTGGATCAATAGGTCAAACACATTCCACTTCTACATGAAATTTAGTCAAAACTTGCCTTCAAGGCCATGAATTTCAAATCATCAACACACCGATAATTTACCATAATTAAGGCATAGATAATGATACAATTCAATAACCCGAAGCAATTTAGACATATTACAATTATAAGCTTTCATAATCAACAAGCCCATTTCATAAAAGAACAATTTAGGAATTGAGAGAAATCATGGGTTCATAGAGTATTATCATCATAAATCATCAATTAAACACCAATAAAATCATAATATGACATTAGTAAACATTTTAAATCATTTGAGGAAAGAACCAATGAGATTGAGTAAAACCCTAGGTTTTTCATGAACTTGGAAACTTTGAAAACTTCTTTGAAATTGACTCTAGGGTGAAAGCTAACCCTAGATGAAGGATCACCATACCTTAATAGATGAATTCCACCAAAAACCACTCAATTAGCCTTCCCCTTCAAGCCCTAAGTCTTCTTCTTCTCTTGGTCTTCAATGGAGTTCTAGAGAGAAGATATTTGGAGAGGGAGGGGTTTTGATTTAGGGAATTTGAATAATAAAATCTAAAATAATATTTTATTATTTTAATACTCTTAAAATATCCTAATACACTTAAAATAATTGTCCATACAGTTAAAACAATTAATTAATTAATTACCAAAAGACCCTACCTTGGCCTAGTCCAAAACAGCAACACAGGTGAGGACCACGGACACAATTGACGAACAGTAAATGGGTCCATAGACCATCCTGGTTGTCCGTGGTTTGTGGTTGGGTCTTGGCGTTGAAGGTTGTTGCAGGGTTTGACCTACGGGGTGTGAACCCCATCCGTAGGTCACCACATTTTGGTGACTCTAAGTTTTCTTTGGGGTCTTGGGGGGTTAACTAAGGGTCCTCCTCAAGGATCCCTAGGGTGGTCCTTGGGGAGTCGTACCTTGACGTTTGACCCCTAAACCTCTCAACCAAAGCTCGGGACAACATCAAACCACCTCAAACCTCATGACAAACTCACACACTCACGAGTCAGGCTCTAGTTTCACTTATTCATTTTATGGGTCGTTACATTATCCCCCACTTAGGAACACTCTTCCTCGAATGACACCTTAAACATATTAAGGGGCTAACGACTCAAGGGGCTAGCATCCCATCATGCATGCAACATCATAAACAATGCACAAAACTTAGGAGGAAACATCAACTCCACATCAAAGGCTCAAAGCAAAACAAGAAAGTAGGAACTACTTCTACAAACTCATTATGCACCAAAACTTCACATTTCTCATTACATTGGAGGCATTTCCTTCTCCAACTCACATCATGCTTATCACAACATCATTAGACACATTATGCAATTTCTTCATGAAAGCACATTTAGGCATGTTCAACAATTCAACCTCATGAAGCATATTGAGACAACTTATACTAAATACACATTAATATGAGGTATATAATTCACATAAACTCATTTTTTCTCATTTAAATAAGAATTCAACTAGAACATGCATAACAAAAGGAGACCATGGAAACACATTTCACACATGACTCCAAAACATGAAACAAGCTACAAGGAACTCTTTGTCTCAAGCTTGAATAAGAATAGAAGGAAAGAGATAAGGATACCACAACTCTCAACCACCTTTCTATTCACATACTATCCCCCACTTAGGAGAAAACCCAATTAAGACTAATCATGAAAACAATATAGGAATCTCAACAAGTCATCCACAACCATAAAGAACTATCACTTACCGGTGCTTTCATCCGGATTAGCTCATTTGTCCTTGTTAGCTTGAAGATTATAGAAACGGTTCCACTTTGGAAGATCAAGATCCGGGCCTTTAAGAGAAGCTTGGTTTGCCTCCCTTCCTCTAGCCGTAAGAGTAGGACAATCTTTCACTTGGTGATCATTCTTCCCACAACCATAGCAACCACTAGTAATGGCCAAGCACTTCCCATGATGCTTCTTTCCACAATTGTGACAAGTAGGTTTAGAAGATGGAGGTCCACGACCTCTCTCTTGATTACCCTTAGGAGTGCTTAAAGAATCTTGGTTTGGAGTTGTCTTCTTGAACCTAAGTTGACCTTGCTCATCGGGCCTAGACCTCTTTGACTCCCTATCCTTCCTCTTAAGTTTAGACTCCTCAATAGATTGAGCATACACCATGAGTCTAAAAAAATTCATGTCATCATGGAGCATCGTCGTATTGCACTCTTCCTTAAATAGGCCGGATACACCAGTAACAAACCTACTCATTTCATCTCTAGGGTTAGACACCAAGGATTGAGAATACTTAGACAATTGGGTAAATCTCAAGGAGTACTCTTGCACATTCATGTTACCTTGCCTAAGGTTGATAAACTCCTCTACCTTAACCTCCCTCTTCTCATGGGGAAAGTACCTACCAAGGAATGCTTCCTTTAACAACTCTCATTCTATAGGACCCGCTCCAACTGGCCTATTGGGCTTCCATTGAGCAAAACCAAATTTGGGCAACATCCTTCAATTGATAGGCGACAAGTTTCACTTTTTCAATAGAAGTCACTCCCACAGCATTGACTATCTTATACACCTCATCCAAAAACTCTTGGGGATCCTCTCCCACCTTAGAACCTAGGAAAACCAAAGGATTCATCCTCACAAAGTATCGCAACCTAGAAGCCATAGTACTCACATTGGGGTTCACATTAGCCTCAACACCCCTATTTGCTTGAGCCATCATGGCTCGAGCTTGAGTAGTTACGGCTTGAGCCATCATCAAAAGATCTGACCTAACTTCCTCATTTGTCATAGCCGAGGGATCCACCAACATTTTATTTTCTTGATTGCCTAGAGGAACTTGGTCACCTTGATGACCTTGCGGAGGAAGTCCCTCATTCAGAACCTAAAAACCATTCCCAAAACCTTGTGCTCTGATACCATGTTTGTCACAACCCGAGTCTAGACCCCGGATGCGACACGGCGTACTCGACCCTAAAAAGGTCTTATACAAGCCTCATAGCTCATTCATTGCATAGGTAATAGAAATAGTATGGAATTTAAAACTTTTTATTTAAAATCATACAATCTAACATTCAAAAATATTTAAACGCAAGAGGAATTCTATATCTCACATTGCCATCTTAGACACAATCTTGAACAAAAATAGGGACACGACCCTTTACAATAGAATTCTAAAGTAGTCTATTACATGAAAAGAAAGAAACTTCTAAAAAGACACTTGTCCTTTATCTATGAGAACGTACCACTTGATCTTGGAAGAATAGCAATCCAAGCACTTCAATCTAGATTGGAGCAATCATTTGCTGGAACCTACATTTGTAGTATAAACATAGAATAATGGGTTAGCACACAAAAATGTACTAAGTATGATGACCATGAAAAAACATGCTTTAAAAGAGACATTTTGGTTGGAAACCATGCATTATGCCACTTTTTAGAAATATCATGAACTATAGCATAAGAGATATGAAATAAAAGTATAATCATCATACAAGTCATAACATCACATTTGAACAATATCAACATGTAAGACATTACATTCACCTTAGACCTTCACCTCAAGTAACCCTCAAGCTATACCTTATGCAATGTATGGATACCGTCCTATACCACCATACACGCTAGGGCACCACATTAAGGTCACCAAAAGTGAGCTTACCATTCCTTCCTTTTCACCTTTGCACAATATCCATACATAAGAAGCATAACATTTCATAAGGCATGACAAGAGAAAATAACTCATAATATAACCCAAGTATAGCATGCATCATCACATTAAGCATCTAAGAGTCAACATTCTTCAATAACTTCATTTAGAAGACTTTCATTCATTAGTCATTAATACTTAGAGAACTCACTATAGCCCTCCTGAAGCCTACTCGAGCCATGTATGGATGGCATCCCATACTACTACCCACACTACATATAACTTCTCAAGAAACTATGAGATACATATTTGGCAAACCCGGACTCAACTAAGGTAGAAGGAACCCATTTGGGAAGCCGGACTCAACTATCGTATAAGCTTCCATCTCATATTCATATCCACTCGGTGCTAAGCATTAATTCCCATAGATTACATATTTAAGTCTTTACTTAAGTACATATTCATGGAAGAATGTGTTGACACTCAATCCAATATAACTTATAATATAGCTCATAGATTCAATGGGTGAGAATAGCCTTTCAACCCTAGAATCATAATATTGTGAGAACACCTCTCACAACATACCATATTCATACATAATTGTGTACATAAGGATAATTATCCCACAACACAACAACTAGATCATAATCATATTCACTTTACTCTCAAAGTGATCATAAAGCATATTCATAAATCTCATAGTCATGCATAATTCTCATATTTTGCCCTTCAAGTACCATAGATCACAATCCATCAACAAATATAGAATTACTACATTAGACACGGATGATAACATAATTAAAGTAGTTAAATTACTAGATGCATAATTCTATCAGATTCTACTTGCATCAATCAATACCTTCACTTTGAGATCCCAATTGGGGAAATAGGGGAATTCATGGATTCTTAGGGAATTAAAGATAAAACCATATAAAATCATCAATATATCTATAATAAAACATAATCCAATCATTAAAAATGAATTTCAATGGAATCCATGAGATTGAAGTCAAACCCTAAGTTTTGGGATTTCTAGCTTTGAAATTGCGGATTTTGAAGGGGCCCCATGGATGAATGCTATCCATGGATGAACTACCATACCATAGTTATGATTCTCCAAAGTATTTGAGTGAAAATGCCTTGTTTCTTCAAGCCCTAGCT
>JAJOOS010007767.1:0-18934 GCA_029582725.1 Solanum chiquidenum
TCTTTTTCTTAACACCCCCCCCCCCCTCACCCCCCAACCAAATCTCTTATCTCAATCATTTTAGTTTCTTTAATTTTGAAATTCAAATTTCTTCTCTATAAATCTTGGTCGATTTACACACTTTTAAAATGTGGATTTTCGAATCTTGTTTGTGAAAGGTGGAAGTTTAGATAATTTTGTAATCTTGAAGACTAATGGTGTATACTGAAAAGTTGAAAAACTTCATGAAGAAGCTTGAAGAATAACAAATGGATTTTGTGAATTTATGAAATTAATTCAAAATTATGATGGAAAATTATTGGATTTGTGTTGGTAAGCTTTTTGTGTAAAAAAAAATCATGTCAAATAAGAAGAATTAGACCAATTTGACATGAATTTAGTGCTCAATTATGAGCAAATATAAAGAACATGATATTGAAAATTTTAATGTGCAATCTTTTTTTTTAACATTTAATTTCTTATGTGACATTAAAAATGACATGAAATTCTATAAAATGACATGAAATTTCATGGGTGAGCGGTTGTGCTACACTCACACACATAGAATAAGAAAGGGGTTTAAAGTATGGTGTTTTTAGTGAGTTTAAGAGTTTAGTTGGCAAAGTCATGAATATAAGGATTCAACTGATAAACTGAGCCAAATATAAGGATTTCACAAGTCATTTCGCCTTTTTTATTTATTTTAAATATAAGGGTAAGATTATAAAATTTTATATAATATATTATATATCCATTTTTTTAATACAATGAACAAAACATTCGCAAAATCAAGCCATATGCCATAGATAATCCAATAATTATTAACTTATGTATTACAATTTACAATTTATACCTTATAATAGGAACTTTGTCCATTAACCTATAATATGGTCGAATAAGTTGGATCCTCTACAAACTATGTACTATATGTTTATCGAAAATTTAACACGAATATAATAACAGTTTTTGAAAAATTCGAGCAACATATATCGCAAGATTTCTCAATTTGATTAGAAAGGTGAGAGTTGTTTCCTAATGTAGTAATTTCCTGATGGGCCTCTTTGAGGTAAAAGAGCAAACCAAACAGGACTTTGAGCACCCTCTTCAACAGTCAATATGTCAGAATTGCAACATAAATCAGTTTTCACATAACCTGGACAAACACAATTGATGAGAAAATTTGGGTATTTTTTAGTTTGATAGTGTATAAGCAGATACTATCAGAGGCCAATTTTTGCTTTCTAACAAATCCTCTTTGAAAGCTTTGAGAAAAACATTCACTTTGTCTTCTGTTAGATTGTCACAATCATTTAAGACTCGTATAGCCCATTCATTGTGTACATGCTGAAACAAAACATCGTGTCAGCTTCTTGTTTACTCTATTAAAAATAGATGTTCAAATATAATATTAGATAAAATATGTACGTACTTGGAGCTTTCCAGTAGAGGAGGAGACATTGACAATACGTGGTGAATCAGATAATTGAAGTAGAGGTAATAATTCTTGTATCATCCATTTTGCACCATAGTAATTTGTTTTTATACATTCTTCAGCTAAATCACTAGTTTGAGTGGCTACCTTTATCTTCTCATCGAATAAATCTTGCTGCAATTCAGACCAACACAAGATTATTTCATTTCAAATGTACTCAAGAAATTTACACAACCATAAAATTGATTATTTTTTTTTTTAAAAGAAAGTGAAAGCTAGAAAATTGATAATATAAGCAAACGAAAGAATGGACGTGATGACAAGAGGGCCCTTCACCTTCAATGCTGAGATTGCGAGTTTGAGTCATATCAAGGGAGTAAAAAGTTGGGAGCTTGTGGGGTGAAAAAAGAAGAAGAGAGAAATCCATGTGATATGTAGTGACTTACTTGTGGGCTTATAATAACATCTTTATCCAAAAGCACTCCAAGAATTGCCGCATTATTCACCTGTTTAAGTTATTTAGAAATTAATAATGATTGTTATATTTGCATCACGTAGTACGGTTAAGCAAATTCATGAATCTATTAAGCAAACACAAAGTTTTAAAGAAAATTGAGATTAATTATGAATTTATGCATAAAGCTCGATTTAGAGAAAACATTTTTAAGTTTTTTCATGTTCGAGTGATCAATAATTTTAAAAACATTTTCTACTTTAAAAAAAGCTCCTTAAAAATGAGAAAAATGATTTTTCTAATGGAAGTAGGGATAACAAATTTCACAAATGGTATTCCACATTAATTGCATCCTCCTACACTCCAACACACCGCATTTTCACCTCAATCCCACCATCCATAGTATTTGTCAAAAATATCATATACAAATAATTTTAGGAAATATTGTTTGAAAAGGAGTGGAAGAGGAAATACCAAGATATCGAGCTTGCCAAATCTGTCCTTGATGAAATCTTTGAGTCTTACAATACTAAAAATGTCAGTCACATCAAGTTGATGAAAAATGATATTATAATTAGAGTGGTCATACATCTTTAACATATTAATAACAGCTTCATTCCCTTTTTTTCTCATCTCTTGCTGTTAAAATCACCACTATTCCCTTTGATGCTAGTTGTATACATATTTCTAATCCTATCCCTTTGTTGCCTCCACTTACAACTGCAATCCTGATGATAACAACAAATTAATCCAAATCATAAGAAATTAAAGGCATAATACATAAACATGACCCTTAACTTGATTTCAACGGACAACTATCCTCCAACTTTGAGTGTGCACAAGTAGGCCCTTAAACTTGTATAAAATTGAACATGTGTCCTACATGGCATAATACATGTAGAACGCCACGTAGGACACAAATTTTTTATGTAGGGTGCCATGTAGGACGAATGTGTCTATTTGTTCAATATTATACAAGTTTAAGTGCTTACTTGTGCACACCCAAAGTTAAAGATCATAGTTGTTAGTTGATGCCAAGTTAAGGGTCATGTTTATGTATTACGCCGAAATTAAAATAATATGTTCATTGTGCGATAATTATTATCTCATAAAGTCAAAATTGGAATCATCAAGAGGAAAAGCTAGTAATTAACTTTCTGAGATAATAACTATTAGTTGACTGATCATTTGACGAATCAATCCAAATTTGGAGTGATAGATTCTGCTTTAAAAAGTAGTGAAATTGAGTACTTACCGTTGAGTTGCCAGGAAATTGGAGGCTTCAGCCATGATATGAAGTTTTTGAGTAAAAGAAAGAAAGAAAAACTATACACTAGTGTCATTAATAAATAAATAAAAGTATATACAGGTGAGACTTGAGAGTTTATATATTGATACAAAAGTTTTTGGCATATAATAAAAAAAGAAAAGAAGGCGTCACTATTATTGAATAATTAAGAAAATAATTGTCAAAAAACACAAGTGTGATTGTAAATTGAGACAAATGACAGCCATAAGTTCTTAGGACCACAGAAGTCTTATTAGCAATGTTTCATATTATCTTTTTTTTCGATATCTAAGCAAAAAAATATTATATTAAAAGTATTTATATATAATTTAAGATAAATATTATGGGAGATGGAGTATGATGCAATGAAAATGAGAGTAAACTTGAGGTGGTGAAACTTGTTTTCTCTACCTCCGGTAGGGGAGTCGTATTCCTCTATTTTAAGAAACTTAGAAAATGTTTTCCAAAAATTTTGACCAACCAAACATGAGAAAGTGAAATTTCCGTCTTGTACCAATCAACTTCAAGCCCAAATCAAATTGTTTCAAATGCTATTTCATTTCATAAAAAACCACGAAAATGAATACAGTTCAATAGGTGGTGCTGCTGAGAGAAAGTATCAGCTTTTATTCTGAGATAACAAATACATCTCCTAGTCAAATCAAAGATTACATAGGCTTCATGAGATAAACAAGAATGGCTAACAACAAAAAAATGAAATATTTGAAGAGCCCTTGTCTCTTTCGTGGTTCAGCAACATTTGTCCTTGTAATTGTACACCTAATACAGTTAAGTTCGCGATTTTTTTTTTACCTTTACAGGCAATTTAGAGCACCAGACCATACTCCACTTCTCGTGGACCTGTGATCTCAACCCAGGAAGTGCTTCACTATTCGTGAACAAGAGGGCCATAGACGGGATACCACATATTTTGTCTCACGTGTTCAATGGTCTCTTCCTGCATCCAACGAATGAAGCTCTTGAAAAAAGAAGAAGGCGGAAACACATTTTTCTTAACTGTATATATCATTATGATTCTTGTTTCATTTCGTTTAGGAGATTCTAGTAACATTTGCGTACCTTTGACATATGCTGCAACTCTCTTACCCCAACATCACCGTGACCTTCTGCCAGGTCTTCAGCCACAGCAGCCCGTAAAACAGCAGCTCCCACCTCTGCTGTTATATCCCGAATACTGCACACAAAAAGAGATATTAGATACGATTACCTGTAGGAAGCAATTTTGCCTTTGCTACCTCTAAGTGAATGCATTCTGCAAGTGCAAAGTGACTACATCCAAAATACAAGTTTCCGGAAACTCATCAAACAATCTCATGACTAGTAATGCCCTCACAAAGGTTATCACTACTTAGTCTGAGAATTAGTAAGCGTGGGAAAAGAAAAAAAAATGATTCAGCATCAATAGCACCACAATCTATATGATTAACTAGTAGCCGTAATTCATAGCCTCAAAGATTAGATCTCTAAATGGATGTTCACAAAAAATAAACAAATATAGAAATAGAGCAACTAAGGATGAGCTGAGTGATCAAGTGTAGCAGCATTTCATCAGACTGGTCACTTTACTGTCACTGTCGCATGATAGCAGCAAAGTAATTGTTCATTCCTTGTCATGTAACATAGAGAATCAAAATCAGGAGAGATAAACCTAGATGTTTGTGCTTTATAAAGCTGCACCTTGAAATTGAAGCATCATTGTCATCAAAATTTTGTACGTTGTTAATTTTGACTCCCTCAAATATGCTTATTACAGTTAAATGGTGCAGTAACAAGGGAGACAGGAATAAGCATGTGACCTAGAAATCCTACAAGGCCAAAACCAGTCGCCAATATGTTCAACTAACACAATAAAAACATGATATCAAATTTATAAGTTGCAACAATCAGTCAGTCATATCTAGTTATTGCAGGGACAGGGCGGAGCTAATTTAGTGCTTAAGATTTCACATCTCCAAATAAAACTCTATGAGCAAAGAATACTTTCTCCAGGACCAAGAACTTACTCGTCAATGGATGGATACAAGATTCCTCTATTGATTTCGTCATCGGACATGTAAGAAGCGAGGCTGCACGATCAAAATAAATATACAAATCAGTAAATGTATAGATAAGAGAACGTTTTATTGCACCACATGCTTTAAACTAAACACACAATACAAACTGAAAAGCTCACACCACTGATGGTCAAATCAAGTACAAGGAGACAGGATTGTCAGATCATACCACTCAGCAGCAGCTTCTAACATTGTATCGCTTATGTTTCGAGCGCCAGAAAGAAGAGCTCCCAGCCCAATGCTGAATGTCAACAATAATCTTAGATGAGTGCAACACATTCAAAACAGTTAACATAGGTTTACAATCAGCACCTACCCAGGGAAGAGATACATGTTATTCGCTTGATTTACATGGCCTATCTTACCATTCCCTGAGAACATATTAGAATAGGATTCATGAGGTAATACATCATCAATAAGCACAGAAGAGGCTTAAACTGGGAAGTGGAGATGAATTAATGAAAATGAGCTGCTCAGCGACTGTAACAAGTATGCATTAAGGATACAGAGAAAAAATGCATTCAAGAAACCAGAAACTACCTAGATCAACATTTGCAAAGGGACTCCCACTAGCAAAAACAATATCTTCTCCAGCAAGCTTGAAAGCATCAACAGGACAGCATTCAGCTGTTGAACAGAATATACAATATTAAATGCAAGATCAAGACAAACAGCCGATTGAGGAAGTAAAGATGGATGACAAGACAAACCATTGTTTGTAGGATTTGACATGGCGAAAATTGCAGGTCTAACAGAATCTGACTCTTTCATGGCCCTCAGCACCTGAACATTACACCAAGACAAACACAAGTTGATATCGACGGAACAGACTTACTGCAAGAAACTTTCTAGTGACTTAAATGATCAAAAAGAATGTTCAAGTGATTTAATCCAAAGAGCGAATAACACCTCACATCATACTTCAATGAGAAAATCCCAGAAAGTAAGAGAGCACTTCAACAGTCGCACGTATCTCTTTCTCATGATTTATCCTAGAAAATTCTTGAAGTACTAGTTTGTTGAAAAGGGATGAAAAAGGAAAAAATAAATGTCTGAAAGGAACCTGCTAAAGGTAAGCAAAGGAATAGGAAGCAAATTGGTAGATGGAAATTAGATATGATTGTCAATGGCATAAGCTTCACAAGTATGTAGTGAATCAAGCGAATTGACCAGAAAATAAGGTTTAATTATGTTATAACTCCATGATGTTATTTAAGGCAGAGCAAAGGAGTCCAGATGTGGATATATGACAAGAATATGCAAATAAAATATTGTCCTACACTTGTTAAAGATAGAGTAAAATGATTAGATGTGCCAAATAAGTAACTTTGGCCAGCTAGAGCATAAAGATCCAATCATTTCCATAAAGTTTCACGATTAGCTAGATGTCACACAATTGAAAATAGCTGATCCAATGACACGGTTCTTATCTCTGAGCGTCGTAAATAAATGCTAAAGAAGAAAAAAACAAAGTACATGACCCACCTCCTCATGAAATATGCCTCCAACTCCTGACAAACCAAGAAGTACATGAGGCTTCACCTTTTTGACCTGACAAACATTTAAGCCAGCCTTATTGTCTTGGAAAGCATAAAAAGCACTAAGATGAAGATAGCAATTATTAGTCCCCTACAGCCCAATAATCAACAAGGTCAACAAATTTTAACAAAGCACGGACATCCTTCTACTAAGAGCAACTTAGTTTTGTATGCCCAGAGATTCTATTAACATTACCACTTCAGCGAGCCCTGCTCCCTCCTGTAGTCCTATCCCCTCAATCTCGTGATGGGCTTTAGCAAATGGTAATGCTGCTGGATCAATATCTTTCCTATCCATTGTGATAAGACCCTGCATCAACAATCATCAATGACCATTACTGATCACGTTGGAAGGAAGCAAATCTTTAACACCAATAGATGTCATGGACAGAAAAAAATATGGTACTTGTCACGGAGCCCAGAGGCCCGTTGATGTGATTAGTGAATGAAGAATTGTTTTCATCTATAATACATTTTTTAAGAATATTTAATGCCGATGTTCTCCCCCAATCTAAAATGCAAGCATGGTTAGAGTTAGACATATTTGATAAAAAGACACATGCAAAAAGAGGGAACGCATTCACATGTTCTGAATCAACATGGACTATAAGCAATCTGTATATATACAAAACCTCACATTTTTATCCAGAAGAAAAAAGTGGGGATCTGCTGATGGTCCAGTCATTCTTGAAACGGCTTGTAATGCCATCTTAAGAACACCAAGCCCCGCACTGAAATCCAGAAACCAATAAAGAAGAGAATGCAAAATTAAGTCACCTCAAACAGACATCTAAATAAGACAGAATTTATTAGTAACCAAGAATAGGTTGTCAAAATTAATTTTGCCATTACCTTCCTGCTCCAACTACCACTATCTTTTGGTTGGCAAAATCAGTCAGTGGCCGGCCCTGTGCCCTAACAGTTCCTAATAGCCCAGCTAGAGCAACACCAGCTGTTCCCTATTGAACAAGAAGAGCAGAAGATAATTCTTTCTGTCAGTGGTGGCCACAGAAAGGAGAACAAGGGCCAACAAATAACCTCCAGAAAAAATCGGGGACCAAGCAAACTACCTGTATATCATCATTGAACATGCAAAACTTTTTCCGATAGCGATCCAGTGTCTCAAAAGCCCACTTTGCTTGAAAATCCTCAAACTACTAGCATTATTCAGATTTATCAGTGCAATAGAAATAAAATAGTATCAGATATCTCTATTTGATAATAAATGGACCTGCACAACAGCCTTTGGCCAACGAGCATGAACAGCTTCCACAAATTCATCAACTATTGACAAATATTCTTCTCCTTCCAACCTAGGTTGGCGCAGTCCAAGATCTGTAAAATTAAAATCCTGTAAGAAGCATGAACCCTTGCACCCAACTTGAAGAACAGAATGAGGAGGGTTGAAAAGGGCTAATTTTCAAAACTAGAACTGTATATATCTGATAGTTGCATCCTTACTCAACACAAACTGAATAGAGCCACAATGTTGTTTGCTATTTGGTGTTAAGAAAATGGACATTGGGCCTAACTCAAGTATTTGGTGTTAAGAAAATGGACCATGGGCATAACTCAATCCAAAAGCTAGCTCATAAGATGAGAATTTTCCAAGACCATAAAAGGATTAATAACCAATTACCTCAACCAATGTGGGACACTTAACACCCTCTTACACGCCCAAGACTTGACATTTGGTGCATGGACAATATAACATGGACCCAACATTGGGTAAGCCAAGAATAAGGATGGGCCCAACTCTGATGACATGTTAAGAAAATTGACCTTGACCTGACTTAGAGCCCGTTTGGATTGGCTTAAAAGTTGGTCAAGCCTACTTTTAAGTGAGTTTTTGACTTCTGAAAGTGTTTGGCAAATATAAAAAATAACTTAAAATAAGTTACGAAGTGTTTGGCAAGGTAAAAAATGACTTAAAATAAGTCAAAAATGACTTACAATAAGTCAAAAACCAAAAGTAGGTCTCCCCTACTTTTTATTTTTGACTTAAAAGTCATTTCAGTTTGACTTTTTATTTTTGACTTAAAAGCCACTTTTTTTAAGGCATTTTTAGCTTTTGGAATGTTTGGCAAAGTTAAAAATAACTTAAAATAACTTTAAACTAACTTTAAAAAAATTAAAAACCAAAAGTAGGACTCCCCCTATTTTTTATTTTTTGACTTAAAAAGTCATTTAAAGTTTGACTTTTTATTTTTTGACTTAAAAGCTACTTTTTTTCAGCCTATCTAAACGGACTCTTAATACCAAAAGCTAACTCATGAGGTGAGGTTTGACAGATCATATATGTGAACTCCCCCAAGAGAGGAGGAAGGTGAAGCAAGTTTTAGGAGTTAATACTTGTAGTCATAAAGACTGCAAACTTACAGAATTGGAATTTATTAGAGAGTCAGCAGTATGTGCAGATAGAAGACAGCTAGCAACAAGAAGACGATAATTTTTTAGGATTAACCACAAGGACCAGAAAGTTCACCAGCATGTAAGAAGCCAAAAACAATTAGGTGTGAGCATATTAGATTACTAATACTTTTTTTGGATGAAGTACTACGCATTAAAAAATCTTACTCACAAAGAGGATCTTCTAGAAGCTTCTGATTGTTGGTCCCGACGTCAAGCATAACTGGGAGCACCTGTTAGGCATAGGCATAGGCATAGGTAAATCTGGCAGACAACATATTTTGCAAACATGAAGGCACATCATAACACGGAAGTGTTAATTGTTTGTTTGGGAAGTATAACAATCACCAGTTCTATTATTCAAGGAGCAGATTCTGTGTTCATCAATTTTGATTAAATTGTACATGACACTGATAATTAGAAATGACGTAGGCAGACTTACCAAACATCAGTGTTAGCAGTCATTACTTAACACTAAAACAAAACCTCATTTTAAATCTGGAGTCATATCTTTATTTAATTTTGTTCAAGTCTTTTTGGATAGGCTAGTTAGTCAGACTGATATCCTTGCCAAATCCGTATCAAGACATCTATGTTTCATAGCACTTCAGATTTACAAAGCGGCATATGCAAAAGATACAAAACATATGCAACCCACACACCGATAATGAAAGCTCATGAATGTCAAATTGCTGAACAAATAGTAACTCCCATACATACTCTTTGTGGGTTGATACCAGCAGCTGCTACATACATGTCAAGTTTTCCAATTGGTATACCTATCCCCTGAACACCAAGATCGCCAAGGCCAAGAATACGACTTCCATCTGTCAGCACAATCATGTCTACCTGCAAACAAAAGAAGAGAATGCATTTGGGTGATTCTATATGAACAAAGTTGTGAGTTTTTGTTCTAAAAAGACAATCCATATCAAAGAGGTTAAAGTCGGGGAGATTTTCTCAGCTACACTATGTTTTAAGTTTTGCATAATTCCAAAATATCAACTATTTAACTTTTTGTACCCAAGTATTTCACATAAATTTCTGAAATGAAAACTGAAATGAATAATATAACTTGGATCTGAACTGAAACCGTCACTGTACTTAAAAATAAACCAATGACCAGTAACTTAGCTCCTCATCATCCAAACAAAACATCACAAATTCCTGCACAAGTCAATAGGGCTATTGAGATATTTCTTGTGAAGGCATAAAGGAGGTAGCACAATTCGGCAGATTGGGTATCTGTAAATTCAAAATTTACAACCATGTTTTGATGGGAATATGGCTCTAGAAATTCACATACAGGAAGAAAGTTATTTGAAGGTAATGTAACTAAAGTATGGTGCGGATCAATATGGATGGTTCTGTGTAAGTGACAAAGCTTCACATAGTGCCTTGTAGAGAGGATTTGAAGGGAAAAAAACAGACTTGTGAAAGTTCATGAGATTCTCATGGGGACCCCATCCACTCTTGGCATGACTATGGTGTGTGGTACTTTTTTTTTTATCAAGGAAAAAAAAGTATCACACACTAGAAGACTACCCTAATTTATTTTTCGTTTACAAATAAAAAGATTGTTACCGTAGCAAAAATTCTTTTAGGAGAACTTTACAGTATCGAGGAATTGAAGTGTCCTGATTTTGAAAGGGTCATCCTTGAAATGCTTCATGGTGAAGTCACATTATAGTCATTCATATCACAGGGGTGACTAAATGCCCGTAAAATAGTCACCTAGAGCTCCAGGTACCAAGTTAGAAGGCAATTTTTTAATGGAGGGCGGCGTCAAATGCTATTTTGACAGCATACGATTTAAGAAAAAGATGTACTATTGTCAGATTTTGTTTCTGTAGATGACACATAGATTAGGCGAATGCAGAAGACAAAAAAGGGCTCCATATATCTGAAACTTCTAGATAATTGAAACAACAGAAGGGACAGCTGAAAAATCAGAAAGTTGTGAAATCACATAGTACCTGAGTAGAAGGCCAGTTGAAGATCATTGACATCATCTCTCCCTTATCTTTGGCACTGAAATACATGCCACGTGGACGTCTAAACAAGCCAGAGTAGTTTTGGCAAACCAATCCTACTGTTGGAGTGTATATTATGGGAGCAAAATCTTTGATATTGTCAATTAGAACCTGAGAAGAAAGTTCAAGATTTAACTTCAGTCTTCAGGTAGAAATAGTTTATTTACTACTTGGCATTTGCAAGCATGATTTGCAACCACCAGACTTACTCGGTAGTACAGTGTCTCATTCCTGTCATGCAGCCTGTTTAAGATCCTCCATTTTGCTAACGAAACAACACTGTCTGGTTGACCCTCAGTATTTTTCTCAAGTGACCGAAATGACTCCACTAGCGGTACAACAAAAGAAAGAATATGGTATCACACAACATAATTCACAACGTATATCTTACAGCAAACTTACTAAAAAGAAGACATAACAATACACTGATGGATATAGCGTGCCTGAGTATGATACATAAGATAGATGAATAGACAAAAAGAATAAAGAGCTTTCTACAAGATTTAACAGAATGCAGTCAAAATGGAAGATTGGAACAAAAAGTAAAATATTTTAATTTTCAGCAAGATTAGATTTAAATGTTCCAGAAATCTTTCTTAAAAAAGAAGTTTTAAATGTTCCAGAAATTCCTCCTCTCTTTTTCAGCAGGGAGGAACTAAATATAGAGTTTTTAATACATGTTGGTGCCGACATGCAACATGCCTACTAAGACAAGAAAGCCAAAATACAAAAGATCCCAAACTACTTTTTCCCAATAACCAAGAAATCCGTTGTTTCCAGCTTTGAAAAAAACTCAGTAGATAATGGGTTCACCCTTTATTCACTTAAATACCAGATCTTGTTTTTTTTTTTATAAGTAAACTTAAACACCAGACTTGGTTCACAATAGGATTCAAACTTGTGATGTGCATCAACTATACATTCCATGTTGTATTACCTTTGCCATTAAACCAAAGTCCTAGGGAAAAAAAGAAGTCAAAGTAGGTGGTGCTTTCAAGCCTCATTAGAATTCCACTAAAAAAATTGGAATATTTGGAATTAGAGAGCTTAATGTTGACACCTCATAAATCACACTGGTAGGTAATAAACATGTCGAACAAACTTAGACAGCTCTTTCAGCACTTCATTCCATCAAGCATTTTCTTCTAGTTACTACTAGATAGTCTGGTGAAAACTAACTGAACCGTTCATCCATGTTCAAGAATCTTCACCAACATGGTTCGCTCTGAAAGCACTTGTGAAAACTAATAACAACCAGAATTTTGTTTTAGGAAATTTCTAAGGGGATGAACTCTCCACCCTGCCAAAGAAAAAGGATAAAAGATTGATAGATGAAAAAACCCACAAGTACTACTACCAAACTAAGTTGATGTTCTCGTCAAATTTTCATGGCAGTTCTCATTGTCTGCATTGGTTCTCAACATACTTCGAAGTACTTGTGGGTAATATTACTTCGAACCAAAACCCACAAGTACTTTAAAACCAGGTTCTATCTAAGTTAGAAGCCAAAAACAACGGAAGAAAGAGAGAGCAGAAAGTTTCTTCTGAATAAATTGAGCATAGTGCCCTTTTGTTACTATAAAGAGCTGAATATTAAGTTTCACGCAAGCAACAAGGGCTAAGTATAAAATAGCCAACTTACTGAAGCGGTCATATTGCTGTTCAAATGATATTACACGAGGTGGGAGGAGACCGCGCAGACCCAATCGATCTCTTTCCGTCATTGGGAATCCCGTGTCCTGTTTTTTGTTTATTGCAGATAATAACATCAAGTTACATCAGTTGCATTCAACTATTACAAACTTTGAAAGCATAATTGAGTAAATAAAGTTTGTTCTCTCTAACAGTTTAAACTTTTAGATGAGAAGGTACACATAATTTAGCATGGTATTAGAGTTAGGCAAAGATCCTGGGTTCCTGCCACAACACTACCCATTAACAAGAATTTGTACAAACACTTGGCCTTTGAAAATGAGTCTACAGATTAAGCTTTTAGATGAGATGTTTTACACAATTTAATAGGAATCAGTCGTATTGTAATCTCTTTTCCTTCGTATGTATCATTATCAGAAAATTGTACTATTCTTAAGGTTGTATCAATCCTGGTCTCTTTACTAAGGTTGTATAAATCATGGTCTCTCGAGAAACATAAAGCTTAATCCTGAACTCTTGAAGATATAACGTAAATTACTTTTTATCTTCTTGTTAATTTACTACCACATGTTCCATATAAAGGTTGATGCTCAGAAAAATATAGAACCATATGCCTTCTTGGACAGCCTAAACACCATGACACTGTGGATATCTATGCATAATGTTTTACTCATAAAATTTCTTGTTACAAAACACAGAAGATTAAAAATCCTAATGAGGTCATCGGTAATATGTGTTCTATTCTGCTTCTATGTTTGGCTTATGAAATTTCAGTATAGTTCCTTCCATTTTCTGGAATCACACCAACTTTATTTTTGCCAGAGCACCGCATTATCTCCTGTTAAAGAGCAACTTATAGGACAATTTACAAGCAAAATTTAACTCATAATATACCCCATCTACAACACCAGTAATAACACAACCATAGATCAGTTGGATTTATAAATCCTCTACATCCATTTCCTCAATAAAACTCCCAACTAGACATCAAAATTTAGGTGAAAAATTTAGTCGGTGGACACAGTACTTCAAAAGTAGCATCTCATGACTGATATCACATAATCCAGTTTACAAAGTACATCAACACAAACCAACAAAAAGTAACCAGTATTTGGCAAATCCAGTATTGCATTAAACCTCCATACAACAACAACTACGCCTCGGTCCCAAACAAATTGTGGCACCTCTAGATTAACCAAAAACCTTATTTTTCACTGCAATAATTTCAACTACTAGTAGCTGAATAACTTTCCAAAACAAAATCTCGAATAATAAACCAGATCATGACTAAACGCTAATTTCAAGCTAACAGTTGAAAACAAAATTAATAAAAAAAAAATCTTACCTTATTGAACCAAGGATCATGAAGAATATCAGCACCGCGCTTGTGTACGATACATGGAGCTGAAATCGCCGTCGATAACCTCCGCGTACGGCGGAAAGTCGACGCCGCAGATCGAGCCACTCTCCACATTGCACGCTCCTTATATAAATAAAAAAACGAGTAAAAATTGAATCAACAAAACTTTGAATTGAGTTGAAGATGAAGAACACTACAACTCCATGAATATGTGAAAGAGTCAAGTACCAGATATTTATACTCTCCTTCAATGCTGCTGCCTATATTCCTTTTACTTTTCTTCTTCTTTTCTTTTTTTGACACTTTCTTTTTAAGGGTTATTTTCACACCCTTTATCTTAATCTTTATACTAACAGGCACATTTTTTAAATGTTTCATATCACTATTACTATTACTACTAATTATTTTAACATTCCTTCGATGGTCAATGTTCAATATATTAGAACAATTAAATTTTTTTAATTCACTAAACAATCTTAAATTTAAAGTTTTTCTTAATTAGACTATGAGCCCATTTGGATTGACTTAAAAAAAAGTATTAGCTTTTAAGTTAAAAATAAAAAAAATCAAATTTAAATGACTTTTAAGTCAAAAAAAATAAATAGCATGGTGAGACCTACTTTTGATTTTTAACTCATTTTAAATTTAATTTAAGTTATTTTTATATTTGTAAAACACTTTGACCAATTTTTAAGCTAATTTAAACACCCTCTAACTTTTTTTTAATTATTTTATGATTTCTGTCATAATTACCAACGTAATACATAAACTAAATTAACATATTACACTTGGTCCAATTAAACACCATTGTATTTTATTATATGAAATAAAGAATGGTTTGTACACTTTTCTTCCTCTCCTTTTTTTTTCTTTTCCTTTTATTGCTTTTATTAAATGTTAGCATAGCAATGGCTATAAGTTATAATATGTGAATTTCTCATGGTCAATTATAAGTTCAAAGGACATTAAATTTGTTGGTATTATTATTCATTTAAATATTTGCAAATTTAGAAATACGTTTATTTTTTGAAGCTGTTGACGGGCAGAGCTAAAGAGGCTGCCCGCTTGGCATTGGAGAGGTTTTAGTGAACGGGCAGTAAGAGGGTAAAATGGGAAATTTGTGTAAGCCAATAATAGATTATTGGGCCCATATGGTGGGCCCAGTAATAAGGAGTACAGTGACAGCACGTGGAAGTTTCTCATTGGGCAGTAAGCCAAATCTGAGTAAACATTGTTGTACAACATTTAATTTTGGTAATTTATTGTTTTTTTTTTTGTGCCTTCTTATTTTCTTCAAAGTACTTTGGGTTAGTTTTATTTATTAAATTTAATTGCTCGAAATTTCAAATTAATTGGAAGAAAAAAAGGCGCAATTAGATTTAAATATAATGAATTCAGAATGAAGATTTTATATAGGATGTGTTCTGTATGAAGAAAAATATTGTCCATGAAAAATAATTGAATTTTTCACTTATTTTTTGTGTAGAGTATCTAAGTAAAAAAAATATTGGCATAATACATAAATGTACTATTTAACTTGGCTTTAACTAATATTTATGTCTTCTGACGTTAAGTGTGCATAAGTTGATATTTTAACTTGTATAAAATTGAACAAATAGACACGTGTCCTACGTATGTATATGACAATTTATGTCCTACGTGAAATCTTTCATTTATTATTTCACGTAGCATGTATATATTTACTTGTTCAAATTTATATATTATGTCAAAAATGTTTTTATATAATCTAGACAGATACTATGTGAAGTGGGATTGAGGGTGGGGGTCGATGGAGGGATATGAGGGTGGAGCTCAAGATAAAGTCTGTTGGAAAGTGGGAGGAACAATAAATGTGACATGTTACTTGTGGAAGCTTTTCCTACTTCTAGTAGGGAAATATTTTGCTAGTTTTAAATAAACTTGTCCTACAAAAAAATTGTCCAAATTCTTCTAATCAAACATGAAAAAAATTGAAATAATTTTCTTTCATACCCCACACACATGCATAATGTTAAATATTTCCTCACACACACATATATATAATGTAAATGATAAACGCTGGTTAAAAACGAATGCGTTTTGGAGTTAATGATTTCAAATGAACTCATCATTTTAGATATATTGATATACATAGTATATATATCACTAACATATCAAAATTATTATATTATGAATTCACAATTTCAAAAGTATAATAACTTTACTCATAACATATCTCAAAAAACAAATCGATTGATTTAAACTATATCAAAATTATTATATTATGAATTCACAATTTCAAAAGTATAATAACCTTACTCATAACATATCTCAAAAAATAAATCGATTGATAGAGTTTAAATCCCAAATTTGCTTATGATTGTGTTGAAAATATTGTTTCATTCACTTTTACAATACTTAGTCCAATGCCTACGTAGGTAATGATATATGCCATATTCTTTATGAAGCTTCTCCTTTGGAAGTGTGAGGCTAAATTGTACTTTATTTATTTACTGGAATAATTTGGAAATTTAAGGAGATTTTGATTCTGGTGAGAGGCTAAATTTGCAATACTTATTACTTGGTGAAGGTACTACCTTTTATATCAATCAGAGTCAGATTGTGGTGAAGTGGTAAGTATTCATTCATTTTTAACTATAGGCTTTGAATTCGAGTCCTTTTGGGTACAAAGTCACTTTTATTACGGAACACTTTAGTCTTAGTGTAAAATTTTCGAATGCGAATTCAAATTTAATGTAAATACCGGACACCCGAAGAACAAAAGAAAAGAAAAGGTACTACCTTTTATAGTAACAGATACATGCTTTGTATGTTCCAACATGACATCTATTTAATTTCTTTTGTCACAAAGAATTTATTCTCCAAATATGCTTTGCATAACTCATAAGTAACCTTAACGTGAACTATTTAAAATGCTATTTTTCTTAGACTTATTCTTTATTGAGTTTTCCTATGATCACCAAATGAATATTAATAAAAAATCTCTTCTAAAAATTACTCACTCGTAATATTTTTCAAATTTAATTTTATACTAATGAAATCGTTTTAAATTTTTATGCTAGTTACTGATAAAACAACATAAACTAGATAATGTATGCAACACTAGAAGGTAGCATATACCCATTATATTGTATCAGTCATGTTGCACGTAAGTTGTTCTAGACATTATTGTTGTTACTAAATTACTTTATCATTAAAATGAATTCCAAGATAAGATTATTTTGATATTAATTATCTGGTATAGTTTTAATCTCTTCAAAATTACAGTGACATATTTACTAGTCGAAGTGGAGCTAGCATTTTCTTATCATGTTAAATAAAGTTTTCTATATACCATATGGAATAATTCTATTTTGTTAGGCAGCTACGTAGTGTATTATTTACAGAACAAGAATAAAGCAGCACAATTATTATGAATGGTGGGCATGCAAATGCAACCAAATAAGTGAAATTTTGGAATAGAAATTGATTTTATTTCTTTTTTGATTAGTCATGAACACAAATTGGATTTTTGGAATTGATTCTAAATGGAAAATGACCATTAATTTCAGTGTTCTCCGCGTAAAATGTTGATTCTTTCGCGTTTTGACTGTTTCATTGACTAGGATGTCTACTTTTTCAGCTACAAATTTGAAAGACGAGTCTTGAAATAACAGGTAAAGTTATTATCATGTTATCAGAAAGTTATGAACTCAAGCCATGAAAATAGAAATATTATAAATCCTTTGGTTCTGCCTTTTTCCGTACCGTGCATGCATCAAATTGTCTTTTTTGGGAAAATTTAAAATTCAAAATCAAATCTCTTTTTATTTTATTTTCCAATCAAATATTTGTGAGGTCTTCACTATTTTTGTTCTCTTCTAAAATGTGTTTTTGATGTGTTATTGAGTTCAGTGTCTTTCAAATACAGTTTCTTTACATCCACGAGGTAGGGATAAGGTCTATATACACTCTAACATAAGCAAACCTCGCCTATGAAATTTCACCCAGTATGTTATTGTCGTAATACAAGCAATATAAGACAGAATATAACACATACATCATTCTTTTCGAAAATGATTAGAACCAATGACGGTGCGTACTGTGAGTTTGTGACCATAGCCACTGCTTGTAGTCAATATCCTCCAGTGCATGCATGTGCAACGGTAGTTTTAACTTCCTACAAAATAAAGATTCTACTGACATTAAAATCACCAAATAGGAAACCAAAAAAAAAAAAAACACCAAATATAGAGTTTGTAATCTTTGACATTTTATGATGCATTTGTATCTGAAGCTAAACTTTATATTATTTTATTTTTATAATGGAGATGTCCAAGCTAGTTTAGGCACACATCAACTAATTTTACAGGTACTTGTAACTCGGCCACTTGAATTTGAATGCAAACCTCATGATTCTAAACCATTAGGTCATGCCCTTGAGTGCGAAGATCCAAAATCTTTTGATAAATTGTGAAGTCAAATTATATTTCTGAAAAGATGAACATAATTTGACAAAACGAATACACACAAAGATGAGAATTCTGGCAAAGAGCAAGACAAAAACTACTATGATGCAGAAGCAAATTCAGCTTCAAGTGTCAATTTAACACCATCCCTAAATGAAGTTGGTGACATATTGAGTGTCTGAATTAATCTGGTGATATCCATGGATATATCTGCTGGAGATTTAACGCCGCGGTTAACCTATAATGTTCAGATAATAACACACAT
>JAJOOS010007768.1:0-17632 GCA_029582725.1 Solanum chiquidenum
TCGAATTTTTATGTGTGTGATAAATAAAAAAATATTAATCTCTCCGTTTCAATTTGTTTTTTCTATTTTGACTTAGAATGCAGTTTAAGAAATTAAGGAAGATTTTTTCATCTTATGGTTTTAAATTCAAAATATGTGATATATATTAAATGTCTTTTAATCTTGTGATCTTAAATATGTTATGTGGAGTTGGAACTAAGAAAAGAAAAGGAACATTACTTTTTAATAGATTATAAAGAAAAATATGATAGATTAATTGAAATGAATAGGATAGATTTCAAGATGATAATACATAATGATTCGTGATTTTTTATATAAGATATAATTCAATCTAACAGACAAATTAACTTCGAATCCTAATAAATTTGTGTCATTATAGTAAAAATTAAATAAATTAAATATTAGACTTGAGTGTTTTACAACTTAAAAAATGAATCTACCCATCGTTAATACCAATTATTTAAAAATATTATTGGGTTAATTTAATTTAATATTTTCTATTCAGTATTCAATATTCATATTGGAGTTCGATTAATTCTAATGTGCGCCGAAATAAGGCCCATTCGGATATAGTGCTCCCTACTAAGAATTTTTTTCATATCCAAAACTCATAATTAAGATATTTGGAAGAAGTAACATCATTCAATGCAATGATGCACTGTATTCTTTGATGGTTATTTTAATATTTTTATACTAAATTTTTTATCAGAATCAATATTAATTAATGTTGATCACAATGTCATAGAAGTAACTTTTTAATATTTGTTAAATAACGATTAATAATCAATTATATTGGGCCCGTATCACGGGCCTTAAGAATCTAGTATATATATAAGAGAGAGAGGTGTATATACTATGATGTATATAGATCTAAGAAATGTGTTAAAAAATAAAGAGGGTTACTTAAGGAAAAAAGTAAAAAAATTCAATGAAGCAGCTTCTAACTTTCTGAAATACAATATAAATGTATTTTGACTAATTCAAATATAAATAGTTATAGGGTTATGCAGGAAGTAAGTTGTTTATTTGAACAAAATATTTGCGTTAAATTTAACTTAATTAATGAACTTATAAATAAAATAGACTGTAAAATAAAGATTTATTTATCTAAAATATAAAGCTAATTACTTTGTATTGCAATATTCTCAATACATTGTAGTTTATATCTTAAAAATCTTTTTTGGATCATTTGGTAGTTGATTAAGAGTTATGAAGATGCTAGTAATACAGAGATTAATCATGAAGAATTTTATATATTATTTTATGTGCATACTAGCTTTGCAAAGTTGTGTTATTTATATATATATATATTAATTATTTCACTGTTTATTTTGTATAAAATAAAACATAGATTTCTTCATAAGTTATGTGTGTATTAGTTATGAGAAATAACCTCTCAATGTTGTATGGATAAACTTGTTATTATCACGTATAAATTGTTATTGATTTCATGTAAAGCTATAAATGTGCCAATAAGAACTTTTTAGGATTCGGCTCCTCTTCATTTTCCTTTCCTCCATTTTTTCCAAGTTCTTGCTTAGTGCGAGACACATGGCATAGATAAAAATCAATGGCTAAGATTTAATAGATTAAAATAATATTCTAATTATGATTTAGATAATTAATATTTCATAAGAAAAATAATAATACCATAATCATAAGTCATAACAATATAATATATTGTCCATAAATATTTTATTTCTTTTTCTTACTAGTATTATCTTCTGTTTTTGTCCATAAATATATTATAAAATAATTTCTCTTTTTCTAATTATTTTTTCCCTGCGAGTATTTTTCTATTAATTATTTGTAAACTAATTTCAAAGAGAAAGTTCAAAGTTGCTTTCTAAGACATTTTTAAAAAAAAAAAAAACGGAAGATAAATATTAATTATCTAAATCATAATTAGAATATTATTTTAATCTATTTATGGACAAGATATTATATTGTTATGACTTATGATTATGGTATTATTATTTTTCTTATGAAATATTAATTATCTAAATCATAATTAGAATATTATTTTAATCTATTAAATCTTAGTCATTGATTTTTATCTATGTCATGTGTCTCACATCCAAGCAAGAACTTGGGAAAAATGGAGGGAAGGGAAATGGAGAGGAACCGGATCCACCTTTTTATTTATTATTATTCTTGCTTTTTTAAAATAATAAATACATATATTTCTAATACTATATATTAGGATATTAAAAAATGATTGTTGCACTACTAATAGAATTTAACTATTTATTACTGATCATTCACTCGCTGCAATGGTTGGTTAATTATTAAATAGTTATTGCCGTAAAAATAATTCCTGATAAAAGTGATATTAAAAACAAAAATAAAAAAAAGCGATAAAGGACTTCTACTCCTAACACGACTCTAACTAATCGTGATTTACTAGGTTAATTCTTCCTTTTAATTTGTGCTTATTTATATTAGAATATTACATAGGTTTAATGTGTTTTAATTCACGTGAAACTAATATGTTTTGAACTTCAAAAATTATTAAGACTTAAAATTGGAACTTGATCAGGATTAGAATTTCTTGCAATTCGTTTGAAGAAGTAGTATTTTAACGGGAGTCTTCTTATGTATTTGATTTGTCATTTATTTAATTCAACTAGGACTTAATTTTTCTTTTATATATACTTGAGATTTTCATAGAAGAGAAATACTATATCTACCCATCGGCAAATCTAAGCATACAACTTTTTGTAAGTATGGTGGAACCACAAAAGAATGATAATTCTAAAGATCGTGAGGAAATTGTTCATGAGTGTGATAATTTCAATGATCATGAGGAAATTGTTCATACGTTTGATAATTTCAATGACCGTGAGAAAATTAGCCATCTGTTTGTTTTAAGAACCATAATTTTGGTCTCATCACTTGCAATATACTTTGGAATTTCCGATGATCCACTTATATGTCTACTTAAATGTCATCTTTTGTTGTTCGTCCCTTCATTCTTTATACTTTTGCATGATGTTATTTTACACCTTAGAACTAGGTGATTTCCAAGATCGTGAGGAAATTGTTCATGCGTATGACAATTTTAAAAGATTATGAGGAAATTGTGCTAGCGTATGATAATTTTAAAGATCGTGAGAAAATTGTGCATGCATATGATAATTTCAAAGATCGACAACATATCATGCTTAATCAAGTCAGAAAGTATTTATCCTACTGAAGGATAACTATAGAAGTTTAATTATCTTAGTTTGCACTTTTTTTTAAATGTATTTTTGCATTTTTTGTTTCATTGTTTAATTATAATAATAGTACAAGTATGGTCACTTCTCAATTCCTTATGTAGATTATAATTATAAAATACAACCGTTTTATTACTTATCGCGTGTAGGACTTCCTATTTTAGTAGGATTACCGATCTCTTCCATATTTCTGAGACCTTGATGGACATTTTTAAAAAAAATGAAAAATCATGTTTGATTGGTTAAGATTTTAACAAAATATTTTCTTTAAATATTAAATTATTTAAAAATGAGTAAATAATCTTCTTAATAGAAATAGGAAAAACAGGTTCTACGAATGTCTGATTGTATTCTTCCCACTTTATTTTAATTAAGAGCCCGTTTGGCCATGCGATATGGTATCATCATATGGAATCATGATATGGAATCATGATATGATATCATAATATGAAATTATGAGATGAAACTGAAGTTTTGTTTGGACATGCGATATGAAATTTTTGTGTTGTATATTTTCTTATAAACATAAGAATCTCATAAGTTGTAAAACTATTAAAATAACCTCAATTGTTTATTCAATCTTACCAAATAAACAAAAAAATTATTGCATAGTAAATTATTATAAAGTTATTTGTTCTCCACTTAAGTAACTGTTTCATCTAACTTTAATTCAATAAAAAAAATTGAACATAAATTGTAGTGTACTAGTCTTTAATATAATCCTCTCACAATTTCCTCACGTTGAACTTGCATTTCTTGATCATGTGACCGATAAGACGAACCAACATTGTTACTTTGAGTTATAATAAATATAAAACGGTAGACCTAATAAATTAGGTGTTGGAGTAAATGAAGAGAACAAATTTATTACTCAACAATCGGTTGGTATGAGTTAAAGTGACTACATATTGGTGAGAATAATAAATTTTATGTCGGTGAGAATAATAAATTTTAAAAAGTAATGATGTGATTATAAATTTTATTTACATATGAAATAAATGATTAGTTGATATGTAGGGTTGTTTTAACAAAATATAAACTTGTGAATCAATTTTTATATTAAAAATATCTCAAATCATGATATGAAATTCCCATCTCATAATTTTTAGAGAATATGAAATCACATCTCATGATATGGAATCATGAGATGATATCAGCATAAAATCACATGTCCAAATTCTGATTCCATCTCACGATTTCATATCGTGATATATTGCCTACTAAGCTTGCAACGGTTGACTATTAGTTAGGTACTATCTTCAATTACTTTTGGAGCCTGTTTGGCATCTCAATTTTTTAAAATAGCTTTTTAGAAAATAAGTGTTTTTTACTCTAATTAAGTATTTTTCATCTCCCAACAGTAATGCTAAACAAGCTCTTATTTTTACGGTCAACTAGGATTAATCTATTTGTAACCGAAATTTTGATATCTTGATTGATCTACCGCATAGATTCTACGCAAACAAGCTTATAATATTAAGATTAGTGGGTGAATTTAACCCGGGAAATTGGAAAAACAAGGGCGCGAGATTTCGACATCATAATTTTTTTTTATTTAGTTTTTTAAATACACAAAACTCAAAAGGGCAATCAACAATAGAAAATAAAATCTATTGTATAAGATAACAAAAACAACAAACTGCATTTTAGTTCACATCCATTCTCTCGAGCAAACAAGAAACACGTAAATATACACAAAAATACAAAGAAAATAAGGGGTTATACCAGGCAAATCCAAGATTTTGCCCTCATGCAGGTAAGGCAAAACTTTTTTCTTCCCAGTTTGGAGGGTCCATAACCAAACAAAAATCGGATTTCTCAAAATCAGCAACCTACAAAAGGCAGAAAGCTTGCATCAAATTTTAAATCGACATAAGTAAGATCCATGAAATAGGCGCGGAACATAAAGATAGATCAGTAAAAGCTCGTTACCTTCTGATTGCAGCTTGGACAATAATGATACTTGTGCCAGAGGCAATCCATTGATGGGCAGAGAAAGCATACTCCAAGCATAAATGGCATCATGCATCCAACAAAAGCTGCAGGACTCGGTTTTGATCTAATGGAACACACATTGGAGGAAATCAGAATTTCGCTGACACATACTCAAAATAAGGCCATAGTAAGAAAGCCCATCAATTCAAAGCTGATGGAAGTTAAAACAGGCAAGTACACATAAAGTCTGGATAGACCTCTACAGGAGAAGTCGGAAGCAAAGTTATTTGTTGTAACAAAAAATCGCTTATGCCACGAAGACAATTTTTTTATCAGTTACTGTGAAGAGAAATTAAGAACATAATATGGATCTAGAAGGCACATATTGCTAATGCTGAATTACAGGTTGCTTCAAGCATTCACAAAATAGAGAAGTTGGGAATTGCATATACAAGTTCAATTACTGCTAGAGTGCCAAAAAATTAAACATTAAATTTCAAGAATCCTTTGCTCAGACTGTTCAAAAATGTCAACGGGTGCGTGTCAGATCCTCCAAAAATAGTGTACTTTTGAAGGATCCGACACGGGTGTGGCAACATTTTTGGAGAGTCCGAGCAACTTAGGATGAGCCTAGCTATAAAATGGAAGAAGATAGAGAGGAATTAATGTAATATCGAACTCCTCTAACTCAACAATATCCCTTACTGCTGCCAGTGGTATGCAAGCAACCCATGAGCTGCAACATGATATTCATACATATGCATAGCATATAAGTTTTATATATAAATGTGTATATGTATGTGTATGTATAATCTATCTCTGCTCCTTACACATTAAACTTGGTCAGTTACAAAGTCAACGAAAAAATTCATGCTAAGAATGTGCCACACTGTCATATGGTTTAGTCTACCTTTTGTAATTTGTAAGTTTGGGCTTCTACCTATTGGATGTGATGGACTTTGGCCCTGCAATTTTCCTACATGGGCCTGTCACTACAATATCAAACCACTGAGATTGGAAAATGGAGATCAGTTTTCTTTTTCCCCTAACAGGCACTTCTGTACTCTAAGAAATGCTATTTTGGTAGACAAACTTTTTGAGAAAGGTAAGTCACTCTAGTAGACCATTAACAGAGGAGAATGACAATGTCTCTGTCTAAGGTGTAAATGCAGTGAAAATCACACGTCTCGGTAAGTATTGCTATTGCAGCAGTCTGTTTCTTAAACATCCTTTTTTTCCTTTCCTTTTTCCTTTCAATAATGGTGGCGTTCTGTTACCACACCTGGACTATTTCACTGTGTACTTGCTACCTCCACCAACAAAGATACATGGGTGACTCTGCCCACCAAGGTCTTTAGCATCTTTAAGACCACAAGAAACCTTTTTTATTTTGGATATCACCATTAGCCAATGAAAGAATCTGAAGAAGAATGTTCATGTTTTTCTTTGGAAGCAAAGAAGAAGGAGGTTGACTGCTTACTAATTGTTCTCGACTATGGAAGAATTTCAAAATCTCTTAATTATGCTCAACATCATAAGTGGATGAAGTTTTTGTTTAAGTAGCCATCAAAAGAACCAGTGGTACACTTGACTCAGGAATAAACTAGACCATAAACCAAGTTCAGGAATGAATTCTGATGCTCAAACTTCAAAAGCAATGAATACTATTTACTTAAATATTGCCACATCTCATATGAAAGGACTTGATAAAGCAGTGTCAGCAACAATATCTGCATAAACATGGTCTATCAATAGTCACATGAAGTGCAAAAGTAATACTAATGAATATTAGTAACAAGGGGATGAAAATAGGCCCCTACGGTATACTAAAGTCTCACACTTGTTACCTCTTATCAACGAAGGTGGGATAGGGACTGTGTTTGCTGAAGGATCCAGAAGGAGGGGAGAAAAAACTGCACGATTTTGTTACAAACTATAATCCAGATATCAGTTATAGAATGAAACGTGATTGTGAGCTTTCCATGGTTCAACCAAGATTTATCTACACAGAGAATAAAGTAACAGAATGTTTTTGCATGCCTCATACCCCAATATGTATAAAACTATTGCACCCTGAATTAGTAAAAGTAGCAGGTGTGCAAAAGGGGTATGCTCTTCCAAACTTCTTCCAACTTCCTCATTCTTTCTTATCCAACTTAACTGTGAGGCAGTTAGCAAACCAGAGATACAGAAACCTGTAATATATTTATCTTTTCCTTCTTTTTTTTCTAGGTTTGGGAGGTTTAACTTTTTCCTGACCCAACTTGTTTGGGACTGAGACGAAGTTGTTGGGAGGTTTAACTTTGTGTTGGTACAACAATAAGCTGGTGAATATCCTTAAAGCAGTCAAATTGAAATGATTTCAATCGAATAAAAACAAGTAAGGATATTGCAGTTCAACTGAACAAACAACAAAAATACGGAAACTGCTAAATTAATTATCTTTTTGAACATTAATTGGTATATCAAATTTTCTATGAATAAACTGTCAAACTAATACATACATACTCTGTACAACTTATTGGTGTTTCATTCGTGCAGGAACGTGATTCTTATTGGAGGTTCAAGAAATATAAAGAGCTTTCATTAGGATATTAGTCTCCCACAAAAGTTCATTCCAATTCTTCAAGGGTTCGTTGAATAATATGATAAAACTATCAGTACTACAGATTAAGCAAATTCCTATGTAATTTCTTTTCATTAGCCTAAGTTTGGCAGGTAGAGTTAAACGTATTTGCACGGGTGGGAAATGCAGGTGCCAGATTAAATCTGTGTCCAAACTGTTTGCAGTACCATCATGATCCAAAAAGAACTGCCGTTACTACTACTGAAGCTCAATCCCAGACTAGTTTGAATCAAATACATTTTTCCATTTTAGTTTGGTCAGCTATAAGCCTCCGTAATAACCATTCGACTTTCATTTGGAATATTGATAAATGATAAATTCGTTGATAAAGGTAAGGCGAATTAGATTTTAGTGAGAATTCATCACCAAACGATCATACCATGAATAGAACAACAAAGTTGCACACACGTTGCAGACAAACAATAGAAAACTTCCACTTTTACTCCCTTAGTTACTGTGAAATTGTAATATTGATCAATCAAGGCAAAATTAATACTATCAAACGAAACGTTACAAACACAAGAATACTAACTACTAATACAATATCTTAAAATACTAAAATACACAAAGCATAACAACGAAAGCCTACGATCATCTTCTAAACCTAGCATTACTTTGATTTCGCTTCAATAACATGCCGAGCAAGTTCTAGACTACCAATAACAGAACAACAACAACAACAATAATATAGAGTAACTGAGAAGCAAAGCTGCAAATTGCAATTATCCCCCAAAAAAAAGGGTTTAAAGAGGTAAAAAGGAAAAGAATTACTTGATTTGGGTGAGACCGGTATTACCACAGTGAAGGCAATTGAAAGGAGCAGGTGTATCTCTGTAAATAGTTTGTTGAATCGGAATTCCTTTAGGATCTCCATAAATGGCGTTTGGTGGAACCATACCTGCTTGATAAGGATTTTGACCTACATAGTATTGCTGCTGAAATTGCTGCGGCATCGGAGCCTGGTACGGTGCCGACGGATTGTAAGGAATTCCGACCGCCGGTTCTTCGTACTTCGCCATCTCCGGTGATCGATTTGATTATTATTACTATGCGATAAAATAAATAAAATTCAGATTTATTTATCTTGCGTACTACGCGTTTGTAGAATTCTAGAAAAAATTGACTTATAAATCGCCGTGTATTTATTATTTAACTTTGACGGTATCTACGTGGCGTTTTAGTATTGGTTTGACTGAAATATTTTTGCCGTTTCTAACGAAGGAAACTAGGAATCTGATCTTCGTTATATCAAAAGGGAAAAGGCCTCATATACCCCTCAACTTTGTCATTAGAATTTGATATGTCCCTCGTTATAAAAGTAACTCATATATATTTCTATCGTTATACAAATAGCTTACATATATTTCTATCGTTACAAAATGAGCTCACATATACCCTTCATTTAACGTAAGTGAAAAAAAATAGTTTTAAATTTATATTTTTGACTTTTGATTTTTAAAAAAAATTATTTAGGGGTATATATGATTTTTCTAGCAAATTTCAAGGTATATTTTAATTTTTCGGACATAAATTATTTTTTGACTTTTTGATTAGCATTATTTGAGTTTCTTATTCTTATTTTATTTTTTCTTTTCATTCCTTATTGTAAAGAAAAAAATTTAAAACTATTTTTTTTGTGGCTATATTATAATTTAAAACTATTTTTTCGGATATACTGTAATTTAGTTTTTGTATTTGAAGAAAAAAATCATCTATAATAAATTTTACAAGAATATTAGCAAAACTTAAATAAATTTGACCATCAAAATAATAAATTTAAATTAGTCATTGAAACAAAAACAAGTTTAAAAAATAATAATATATGTTTGAGGAGGATTAAATATACCCATATGGGATTATATTTATTTTTTTAAAATAAACTAAAATTATTTTTTTCACTTTCGTTAGAGGAAAAGGGTATATGTGAGCCATTTGTATAACAGTAGGGGTATATACGAGTCACTTTTATAACGAGGGGTATATCAGCTCTAAATGAGAAAGTTGAGGGGTATATCAGACTCTTTTCCCTATCAAAAATAGTTGTCCAAAATATTTGTTCAGTTTGACAAATTCAAAAGATAATTTATTTTTTTGTGTCGGTAAAACCTTGCTATTGAATATTACTCTCTCCGTCTACTTTTAATTGTCACGTTATATTTTTCGAAAGTCAATTAGACTAATTTTCAAAGTTAAATTAGATTACATTAATTCGATATGTTAAACAAAAAATTTAGATATTAAAAAATTATTCGAAAAGTACTATACATTGCAATTTATTATATATCAATATGATGAAAAAAATACATCATAAGATATTGGTCAAAGTTCTTTTAGTTTGACTCTAAAAAAGAAAATCATGACAATTAAAAATGGACGAAGATAGTATTCAACATCTAATATATTTTTCAAATCGTTAAATTCAATATATTCAAAAGGTAATGTGATAATATTACTCATGTTGTTTATTATTTCTTAAAGATTGTGTTGAGTGCTGATTGTTGAGTAAATAATGAAAAACTATTGTTGGGTAAAGGGAGTATGTCCCATTCTATTTTGATTGCTCTATTTAAATGGTACTCATAGTGTATTTTATTTTGCATGAATAATTAATCAGTTTGGTTTCTAGAAAAAAATTGATTTTGAAATTGATGTGTAATCAATTAATTAATTAATTTTTATTGAGAAGAAAAAATAACAAAAGACTTTTCTCATTCAAGGGAGTTAAATTATCTAAGTAAGAATTCGTAACGAAATGAGTATCTAGAATAAATTAATCACTTTTATTTTATAGTGAAAATAATTTTTGAATAATAAAATTCTCTCGTTATATACTCAAAGCTAAAATTCAAAAAAATCCCAACACAATGAGTTTTATTTGAAAATTCCTATAGTTTCGAACATATAGTTCAAATGCTAAAAAAAGTATATGACTTTTCAAATTTAAAAAATAATTCATGCTGTTTGAACTTTGAACTTTTATCAACTCATTTTTAGGTAAGTATCAAACAAGAAATTACGTCCACAATTTCTTTTAGCAGGTACTATACATGAAATTACTCATAATTTTCAAAGGTGACACCAATAAAATTACACCTACAATACTTAGTTTGCTTGCTAGATTTTTTTGTATTTTAACTAGGATATTTTAAAATAGTAGAAAAAATATGTTTTTACTTTCACCAACAATACCTAGTTTAAAATAAAAGAAAAAATATTTGAATTTCACCTACGACTAATTAAAAATAAATTTAAAAATATATGATTTTCGTCGGTGAAAATAAAGGGGTAACTTATAACTAATTGCTTAGATACATATTAATTTGTAATATTACAAATCTTACCGGATTGTGAGTTCAGATACATCCACATACATGTATTTGGGATATATGTGGTCAAAATTAGGTGTAATTTTACTTTAGATACGTTGTATCCAAGTGGATTTGCATATATCTGAGATACATATAGATAAATCTCGCTCGTCTTCCTTCTATCTCGCTCGCCATCCTCCTATGTATCTGATATCCCAGATACATGTGAATCACTCCAGATACATGTATCTAGTGTGTCTCTAGTGTGATTCGCATGTATGTGGGATACATAGACAAATCTCACTCGTCTTTCTCCCTATTTAATGTATTCAGCAGTAAAACAACATGTATCAAAGTGTATCTAACTTGAAATATGGTATGAAATAATTAATTAGTGATATATAAAATATAGTTATTTTAAACTATATGAAGAATTTAGTAAATATAATAGGAATATTTGTGTAATTAGATATAAACAGTAGGTGATAAGATAAATGCATTTCTCTACCTCATATATTGTGCCTTCTCTTAAAAAACTATGGGAAACTTCAATGAATAGCAACAATTAGATATAATATTTACTAGCGTTAGATATTAGCACAATAATCCTATTACCTATATATCATTGCCTAATCCAACGATCCTGTTTATTAGTCAAATTTTAAGTGTGTGTAAATTCGTTTTAAGAAAAACATTTGGATAAAATTATATACAGAAGTTGAGAATATTTGAGGTGATTTAGAATTTAGATTGATCTTGAAATTAAAATATAGAGTTGAAATCAACACGAAAAACATCATTGTGATAATATATATCACATTCATAGTGTATATCACGCATAAATTTTTATAAATTTCAAATATATACATGATATACAATAAATACATAGATATACATACAGGGATAGTGTTTCAATGATTGAAGGTGGACGTAGTGTTAATGTGGGTGTACTATGTGCAGGGGCGGCTGGTAAGGGTTAGAAAAAAAACTTTAGCCTTAGGACCTCAATTTTAGGGGCCCCCATTTTTTAGTTTATTAGGTAGAATTAAACTAAAAAAATAAAAATTAAAAAAAAAGAATTAAGACTCCAAATCCAAACAGGTAGGATTAAACTAAAAATAAATAAATTAGAATTAAGACTCCAAATTCAAACGGCATTAATGAGGTGATTTAATATGACTATTACTTTTTACCTTTTCCATAAAAAATAATACTATGTACTTTTTTTAATTGTACAAGTTATCTTCTTTTTTTTTACCTTATTCTTTTTCTAATTTTATTTTTATATATCTATCATTGTCTCTTCCTCTCTTCTATTTCTTCTTTCATTCTCTTTTCCAATCTTACATTTCTCTCTTATTCAAAGCTTAAGAATTTACTTGTTCTATTGATAATTTTAATTTTAAAAATATATAGTTTATGTTTTAAATTTGGAGAAAAATATATCGCAACGGCTCAATTCATTTTCGGAAATCAAGTCTTCATAATTCTTGAATCCGGTAATATCATTCTAATTTCTAATATTATTTTTATTTTGTGTCTTATGTTTATTATATATTTTTATTTAATATTGTAAATAGTGTTTAAAATATTTGTTAGATTTTAATATGTGAACTAGAAAATATGAATCCGGTCATTCAAAACCAAAAAGAAAAAGAAAAGTTGATAACTTGATAAAATCTCAAAAAGGTACTCTTGATAAATTTTTGGAAAACAATGTTAAAATTAAATCAAAAAAGGTTGGGGAATGCTCTTTAGAAGAACAAGTCACTAACTTAGCTGAAGTTGAGTTAGATAATGACATAAACCAAAAAGAAGAAGAAGGAGAGGAAATTAGTGAAAAGTCGGATGTAGTTTCCCAAGAAAATCAAGAACTTATAAATGTCATACTCCTAAAAATATCTATGATCCTAGTCAATGGAATATTGTTGATACAAAGTTAAGAGACTTATTAGTAGACAAGGGACCAATTAGAATAAAATATTACTCACTCCGTCCACAATTATTTGGCAGGTATACTAAAAATAAATGTCCAAGATTAATTGTCAATTTAAACAATCAAGAAACAATTAATTACCTTTTTCCAATTCTACCCTTAATGATAGTGTAGTTCAATTGAAAAGTTATGTAGACTTTTGATATTCTTGGTATAGTAGGGTTATATTAGTCAAATTACACTTTCTATTAAATTTTCCTTGAGGGATGTGCATGATCTTACCCTGACAAACAATTGTGGACGGAGGGAGTATTTAAGATCAACAATGTCTCAAGAAAGATTAAGTGATTTGACTATATTATCGATTGAAAAAGAATTATTAGAAGAAATTGACTACACAAAAACTATTAACAACTTTGCATCTCAAAAAGCTAGAAAAATAGATTTAAAATATAAACATATATAATTTTATTTTATTTTTTAAGGCCTCTAATTTGATTTTTGCCTTAGGCCACCAACGGATTTGAGCTGCCCCTGACTATGTGGTGAAGTAATGCTGAAGAAAAGGATATTTTTTCCCTTTTGCACTTGACAATTGTATAAATATAAGAGGAATACAACCAAATTGGGTAAATAATTGAAAAAACTACCTAATTATCCAAATATTCTTACCACATTTACTAGTTCTCCCTATAGTTTGAAATAATTACATATTGTCTCGTTAATTAATTATTCATATAAAATTTCAAGTTAGATACACCTAGATACATTCTTAAATACAGATACATGGGGGGAGAGGTGAGCGAGCGAGCGTGATAAGAGAGAGGCGAGTGTGAGACTCAGTGTATCCCAAATACATGCAAATCACGCTTGGATATAGTGTATATGTAACAAATTACACCTAATTTTGATCTCTTGTATACAAAATACGTGTATCTAGAGGACTAAAATCTGACGTGAATGATAATTTTAAAAACACACGCGAAGGCATGTAATTAGACTAGGGTTTGTGTTGTTTGCCTTAAATAATTTATAATTGGGTCAAAATTGAAAATAATTATTTGGGCATATATTGAAAGAAGAAATTGTAAGGACAGAATCAAGAAGATAGCACTGCTTGACTGCTTGTTATAAAGTGTACATATCAAGAGGCAGAAGCAGGCAAAGTGGACCACTATTTTGGCCAAACTCAAACAATACCTCTGCTTGTTATAAAGTGTACAATCATTATAGTTAGGGACTCTCATAGTATAGCTAAATTGTTGCTTTTGATATTTTTCTAGGATCTAACTCTAGAGTCAAATGAGTTAGTTGTTCATATTTTTTTTTAAACCCAGAATAGCCTGTTGTTGCTGTAACCTCTACTACAACCTCTGCCTTTTAAATGAGCACTTTGTGTGCACTGTGTAAACCTCTCACTGTATAATAGCCTATAAACCACACAGAAAATGTAAATCTCACTAGACAAGCTCTATGCGATATGCTCGACTTAAAAAGCATTGAGAGGGAATCGATCCTGGATCATCCACTCCAAACCAACTGAGTCATCCCAAAAGATGTTAATCGTACATATTGTTCACTTGGTTAATAGAAATATAGAATTATTTGGTTTGACCCAAAAATAAAAAATAAAAATTGGGCAGATACATAGGGTGATTTTTCAAAAATAAATAAATTGAGATATTAATACTTATATACTACAACCCTCAATTAATATTGAAAAGGTTTTGGCCAAAAATTAGGTTTAGCAACTAAAGCCTAAAAAATGTCAATGGATAGCCAAAAACTACCGAACGAACTAACAAAAGGAGAATTTATCATTGATTGTTTCATTCACAACAAGGCAATTCAACCACTTCTTCCTTTCCAAAATTTCTATAATCAGAGAATTCAATTTTGTTACTCATCATTTTGCAGAATTATTTGATAATTTGATGTTGATTTGATCATTTTTATGAACTTGATACTTTAGCGTGTACATCCCAAAGTGTATGAGCTTATATATACTCATGTTAATATGAGTGTTCACAAGTTAATTTGAGTCAGTTATTGGTTAAAATAAAAACCAAGCCAATTAAATTCATTTTTACATTATCAAAATCAAATCAAACCAAACACAATATAATATACATTTATCGGTTTAGTTGTTATCGGTTCTGTTTCGATTTGGCTATTTGGTTACATTATTAAGTTATTATCCATGCACAAAAATTTAAAAAGAAAAGATTCATTCAAAAGAGGGGGGAAAAACAACAATTCATTGATAACGAAAAATAGTTAGAACGACTAACACTACAGAATTTTCGATCACTGAATTTATTGCGAATAAAGCTTCAAAATTCACCATTTTGCCCTAGAAGAAAGAGACACTGACATTCCTAGTCCCACCAAAATTATCATAAACACTCATATACTTGAAACCAGTAAGATAAATGTTCTCATTTTGGACGTTTTTGTTTTTATAAATAAATTTCGATGAAAAAATATATACGATATATAAAATTATTTATAAAAATAATATATAATGCATCTATAATAATAAAATATATGCATATACTTTACCGGTTCAGTTAATTCTCCGGTTTACTTAATAAAATTAAAACCAAATCAAATACTATCAATTTTTAAAAATCTAAAAAACCAAATCAAACCCAAATAAAATCATTTTGGTTCAATTTTTCAATTTGAATCGATTTTTATCCAAACTATAAACACCCCTACTCACATATATCCCTGCTGTTACATACACTTGTAATAGATAACACCTATGACACCAATATAATACGTGTGTCAGTGTGTGTCGTCGTCATACACAGGGATATGCAAAAGATATACATGAATATATAAGGAGACGCAAATTGATATACATGTGGATATATATTGAGATACACATGTATAAAATCACCATAAGCCCATAACCACCAATATTCTATTCAAATCTTTACCAAATGATCTCAAATTATTGTAATTAAATATTTGAGACTAATATTTTTGAGAAAAAATATTTTTGTAATTATCAGGTGTTATCTGTTAAAACATTAAGTTCTTGTATGTCAATTATTGGATACACTTATTATATCCTGCCAATTTCTCAAATCTATTATTATACTGTTTGACATTTGCTTGGTACACTGTGAGGCCTTCATTAGGAATCATCATGTATTGGGCCCATCATAAATCCAATAGTTATTTTTGGGCTTCTTGCGTATGTATATGTAAAAAAAAAAAAACTTTCCCAAATAGCCATTATAATAAATTTAATTATGCTCCATAACTATAGTTTTCATGTTTACGGGCTGTAGCTGCAGTTCAAGCTGCCTCATTTGTATAATTCACAAGTACATTGGTATAATTCAGTTGTTTTTGTATAAACTCAAAATAAAAAAATTATTACAAACATCAGAATTATAAACAATTATACAAATTATATTATACAAATTCCAAATTATAAAGTTATATAAATTATATTATACAAACGTGAAAATTATACAATACTAAAACGTCGAACCGCGTAATTATAGATAAAAGTAGGTCACAAATTGTAATTAAAGTAAATTATAGCTATGTTAAGTAATTAACTAGTATATGTTTGCTTATACGAGTAATTTTCCCAAAAAAAAAGAAAAAATTACTTAAATACACATTTTATTTTTTCATAATTTCTAAAATTTCCTACCATTTATTTTTTTTTCAAAAATCTCCTCTCGGATACATCACTCCCCTCTCGTTGATACATCCCTATCTCCCTCTCGAATGCATTCCTTCCCTCACGGATACATCCATCCCCCCCTATGATACATTCATCCCCTATTTATGATGGATGTCCTATCCCCTCTGATACATTTCTCTCCTTTCATAACATCCCTCCTCTATGTATTCGAAAGTCCAATGATGTATCCGGATTCCATAAATTTTAAGAGATTCATTATAAAAAATAGTAGGAAAATAATGTAATTAGCTCTCAACACTATGTGATTTATGTAAATGTCATATGTATAAATATTGTATTTGTATATAAAATGTATAACTATATATTGGTAATGTATATCCATCCATATATATCATTTTATACAATTTTTATACACCACAAATGTTCATCTTTCTCAACGAGTTGATTTTTCTTCTAATTTTGATCAACTCAAATCTCCTCTAAATAGTTCCAACTTTTAGATATAAGTTTCTCTCGATGTTTCAAGTCTTTTGATATATTATTCTCCCGAAACAATTCACATTTATGACAAATCAAATTTTAAAAAAATAATCAATTTTAAATTAAAAAAAATATAACATTGTTTTCAGAATAGATAAAAATAATATGTGACATAATATTTAGCTGACACTGATTAATTAATGATGTTTTATGAAAATTATTTCCAAATTTATCCTGGTTTTTGTTATCGGAAAAATCCTTTTGGCCATAATTTGGCCATAATAGTCCAAATACATGTTCACACTATAAACTGATTTATTTTTTGACAACTATACCCTTCTTTGTCAAATTTATATTTTTTTTATTAATTTATTCATTAATTATGCTTCAATAAATGAGAAAGTTTCCCAATACATAGTAAATTGACTAATTTTTAAATTTCTCTAACTTCCATACATA